>JADIOT010002513.1:5783-33912 GCA_018343995.1 Waltiozyma sp. UFMG-CM-Y6624
TCGAATTTGGAATCTTATCCTTGGTACACTTGGCATAATAAACAGTGTTTTCACGTGAGGTATAAGCGTTCAAATGAGCACCGATGTTTTCTATCTCGGTCTCTAAAGAGTATTGTGTTCTGTTAAGTGTCCCTTTGAAAGCTAGATGCTCCAAAAAATGAGCAGTGCCATTGTTCAGAATGTTTTCAGCTCTGGATCCAGCGTCAATCCAAATACCGACAGTGGCAGTTGAAACGTTGGGCATGAACTCTGAGGCAACAGTTAGACCATTTGGTAGTTGTGTTACCTTGGTGCTTGCCAAGGGAACTTGTGTGCTGAGCATACGTCTAAACGCCTTTTGTAAAACCTTGTTATAGCACATCATTTCTATATGTTTTTGCTAAAAGTATTTCACCAAAAATTAATAGCCCTGGAGTGGAAAAAGATAGTTCCTCGATTTTTGCCCAGTACATTCGCAGCTTTCCTGCTCAGAAATTTCGCACACATCGCCGAATTATCAACGAGGTTTTAAAATTTTTTGATCGTCCTACGGTACATCTAGATCGACATAGGCTTAATCATCATTGCGTGAATATTTGATTGTATTTCAAAAAGTTGAGATTCACTTGTAATAGACAAAAATGCTAGCCAGAGGATCTATAAGACAAATCCACAGCTCGAGAGCTTTAAGAAATAAATCTGAGACTTATGGTGAAATCGACAAGTTGTTGAACAAACTTTTAAACATTGGGGAGGAACACTTTGCGAGCAACAAGCCACACTCCAAACAGATCATCAAGAAGTCTGATCGTGCGGCTAATTTGATAACCAAGAAGAAAAATTCGTTCACTGGGCTCTCTAATGAGATTATGGGTGTCTTTGATGGAGTCGAGAATCCACAAGCCGTTGTCAAACCAGTCACCAAATCCTTCAAAAATAAGTTGAGCTCTAAGGCTAGACGTCAGACCGCACAACCTCACCGTGATTCCTCTAAAAAAACCAGGACTTCAGCTTCGTTTCTTAAATCTGAGAAGAAAACACAGCCAAGCTCAAACACAGATAAAAGAAACAACCCACCAGCTATCAAGTCCAACCCAAACCTTTCAGCTATCAGTTCAAAATATTCCCCTGAGATCCCATCTCTTGATGACCTTCTTGTCAACTCATCAGTCCGCTCTCTTTCCAACACTGCTGACTCAAAGATTGTTAGACTATTGAAGGAGTTGAAAATGAACAGTTCCTTAGATGTAAACACAGCTTTGAAGGCCCAAAGTGAACTTGCAACATTGGACCTTTCTATTTTCAAAGGAAATGGTGGCTTGAAGAATAATGCGGGAGTTGTCCTAAATGCATTGAACAACAACAACACAATTCCTTTCGCTACAAAGATGCAACTTATCAGGCCATTAACTGGTCTTGACTCAATCAAATCTTTGCCATGAATCTACCACATTGCCATGGTGTCCAATGACTAAATTCTGTATATATTTCAATAAATTATTAAAGAAAAGAGGAAGAACACCAATCTTTGTGATCTCTGTAAATGTGCGTCTTTAAGTTAGCCTTTGTTATAGATCTGTAAATTGAACTTGTGGTGGAGCTTATATCTGTAGTTAACCCGCGCTAATCAAGTAATCAAGCATAATTTGTTGTGGAAAATCCAAAAAAAAAAAAAAAACACACAAATTTTTTTTAGTCTAGACCTATCTTAAAAGGCCCTGCTTTTTGAATTCCAAGAAACTAAACTAACTCGAAACAAAGAACGCTGTTGGCTTGAAAAATGTCTGCTACAGTCGATCATACCGAGGAAGAGCTTCGTGAATTTATCACATCTTTCTCTGAAGTACTTAAGGTCTCGAAGGAATCTATATACACAGAACATCAAACCGATATTTCCTCTGTCAGGGTCGATGATGTGAACGAAGAGACAATCAAGCTAACCAAGTTGATCTATGCTCATACAACCAAGATCGGGATTGCTTTCAGACCACCAGTATCTATCAATGCTGCCTATTCTCAACTGCAGGAAATATCACAGTACTTTGTCTTGTTGGTTTCGCTCATCCCATTATTTCAACAGGACCAAAAGTTCTCCAAGTTCTTCATTTCAGAATTAAAGACTCAAGTCTCCAAATTGTTGAACTCCTACATAAACTTTCTCAAAGAGCTCTGTGATCTTAAGTTCACTGAAAAGCTGGACAGCACGAATAACTCTGTAGACCGCAGATTGGTGTCTATTGGGATCACATGGGATCTTTGTGATGGTCTTCAGAAACTGATCACTGGCGGAAACGTGGATCTTTTGAAGGAAAACATCAAGCAATCCATTGCGATTGTGGATGATGCATACGAAGAGTTTGGTGAATGGCTTGAGTCTCCAGAAAAGTGTGATGATAGCAACCCCTTCGGATTCAAAGATGAAGAGGAAGAAGATGAGCATGTGCAAGAAGACGAAACGACTGGTTCTCATGAGATGATAGGCCCACATGTATTATCAATGGCTACCAAATGGCATTCAAAGGTCAAATTAATCAAGCTGCTGTTGTTATCATTATCGAAATCTCTCCCAACAGACGAAACAAATATTGTCGGTGCTGATCTTGATGAATTCAACCAAAACCAGGACCATTTGATTGGTCTTATGGACGATCTAGTTTCAAGTTTCTTTATATGGTCCAGTACTCAAGAGCTTGAAAAGTATGCGTCAGACATCATCAAGCAGTCGGAGAAGCTTATTGAGCTGGTGAAGTTATTGAACAAGGGAGACGAGTCCAAAATCAAATGGTTAAAGATATGGCTTGAAAGATTCGTTGAACTTTAATTAATTTTATACCATTTAAACTATAAACTAAAAAAATTCAAACCATATGTATAGACTCACCATTATACTGTAGTATCACCATTCTTCACCATCACTTTCATCGTCACTTCTACTCACTTTAGATTTTCTTGAGTTCAATGCTGCCTGAATGGCATCTGCAAGAGACCCACCGCCATTTGGAGGTGGTACTGAACTATTAGGTGAAGCATTATTTTTAGATTGATGCCCTTCTCTCAAAATTACAGATGGTCTATCTAACTGAGATTTGTCAACCTTCTTTAACGACCCAATACCCCCTGCATTTCTAATCGAAGACAATAAATCATCTCGTGAGCTTCCAGATGCTGGGCTCATAAGTGCTGCAGGTGGAGGAATAATAGTTGATCCTTGTTGAGTATCTGACAAACTAACAGGCAACGGAGGAGGTGGAGGTGGGGCTCCTCCTTGGGGATTGGTAGATATTGACGCAAATGGAAGAGGTGGAGGTGGCGGAGGAGAAACAATTGACATCGTTGGATTGGCCATAGCTTCTATACTTGGTGGCTGCAACGGTTGGGAAACTGGGGATGACACAGGAGGCATCGATATTTGTGGTTGATTGCCTTGTGTCTGTTGTAATCTTGGTGGAGGGGCAGGAGGCATGGCTGTTCCTCTTGATGGAGGAGGAGGAGGTACCGTCCCTCTTCTTGGAGGAGGAGGGGCTGGTGGTGTACCGATCCTTTCTCTTGATGGCAGCACTGGTACTGGTCCTCTCTGTGGTGGCGGTGGCGGAATTGAATTTAGATTTTGATTTAAAGGCATGTTGCTCTGTCTTGGAGGAGGCAAAGGTACATGGCGGGGGTATGAATCCGCAAGCCTTGGTGGAGGTGGAGGTGCACTACTGCTGCTCTTTATTGGGAGGGTTGAAGAAGGCAGAGGCGGTGGTGGCGGTGGATTTGTACGGGGAGATGGCTCGACTGGTATATCTCTTTGAAATCCGATTGGAACTGATGGTGGTGGCGGAGGTAATCGGTGAACCACTCTAGGTACATTTGCAGAATCATTCTGTTTTTCTCTTTTGCTACCAGTTATATCTTCGTGCTCTTCGTTCTCTTCGTCCTCTTCGTTCTTTTCGTCCTCTTCGTCCTCTTTTTCTTCTCCCTCTTGAGAGGCCCCAGGACCAGCGTCATGGATCGGTGATGGAGAAGATTTGACATAAGAGGCGAACGGTTTAGAACTTGGTGGTGGTGGAGGCGCTTTTTTCTTTACTTCACCGTTCCTTGTAGAGGACATGCTTCCTATCGAGCTACTATTTAGTGTGTTGTGCAAATTTCTTGGGATGGGCGGCTCCAATCCTACCAAAGGTCCACCTTGTTGCCTAATGTAGTCTTTGATGAATTCCTTATTATCAGCAATCATACTTTCCGTGATACCTGCAGCACTGAGCTCAGCATACAAAGAGCGCCATTCAGGTGGAGGAAGTCCTTCATAATAAGTAGCATGTGTAGCCTTTCGAATTCTCTGTTGATTAGAAGTTGTGCTGAATTCGTTATTATTAAAATCGCCACGTGGTCCAGGTGCATGAACTACCTCTTTCTGTTGAGCCTTCAACGCAATTGCATTTTTGTTTTGAACTGTCTTTTTGGATCCATACTTTTTGCGAGATTCTACTTTCTTGAAGAAACGAGAAGCATCAGTGGTGTCGTCAAATAACAGACCAACTAGACAGTCTTCTATCTCAAATGAGTGGAAAAACGACCGGTCCTGGTTATAGCCGAAGTCAACATAGATCTCTTGGTCCCATAAAATCCCTCTACTTCCATTTATATCAACAAGTTTCAACCAAAACGTATTTCCAACAAGATCATCCACGAGTATAATAGCACCAGATAATCCGGTGTAGGTCCATTCTTGAGGATCTGGGTAAGCAACGAAAAGACGAGCAACCGTGGCTTCTATGATCTTGTTGGAGCCTTTAGGAACCACTCGCTTGATTTTTTCTTTATCAGTAGAGCTAATGGTCATTCTACAAATTTGAAATGTTCGATTTTATTGAAGATAAATGTACCTGAGGGTTCTTTTTGGGGAATGCAACTTGAACATTTATTGCAAGCCTCCCTTTTCGATAGCAACACACACAACAACCTACAACTTACATATTCGCGAGATTAATTGCACGTGATAATCACACTTGAGATGTAACTAAAGCTAACACATTTTTATTTTATGGGCTAACCACTCATAATCCCATCTCCTTTTGGATGGATAGCATCTTTGCTCTGTTAATGAACTGGCTCCTTCCGATTGCTCGAGCAAATTTAATATATATATGGGGAGACATATGATCATCATTTCTTGCCTTTTCTATGGCATCGAGTGTATCCCCCATTGCCTTGTCCTCAGAAACCAATTGACAAAACTCAGTCGAGAGTACATCAACTGAAGTAATCGTTTTATCCGGGTCCAGAAATCCCCTAGAAATTGCTCTATTCATAATGTCTTTTGACTTTCGGATGGAATCTGAAATGGTTGTATTATTGATCTTAATCAAATCATTTATCGACACCAGTTCTTTTTGGTCTGTTTCCAACAAATCAGATATAACCAGAATAACATTACTTATAACCCTCAATCGTTCATGACATTCTTTTAGAGCAGGCTGAACGTCCTTAACAAATACTTCATTAATAGACTGTGCCAACTCAAGCAGCCCACGGTTTTTTTCTCTTTTGTTATTAGAACTCTGCAAAGACTTCGAATCCCTGTCGATAAGATTTGGTTGAGAATCCAGATACCCTGGATTAGATGCAACTGGTAATGCAGCCTTGAGGCTTGACTGCTCAGAGCTATATGCTTTATTGGTGTCCGAATAGTGCTGAACATTTATGGACTGGCGGTTTCTAGAAAATACAGGAGGTTCCCTAGCAAAGATAAGTGATAAATTCTGCACAATGGAAACAATGTCATTCCGTACGTGACTTGATTTCCATTCTTCTAGTAACTCAGTGCGACACATCCCATCACTATCCACGTTCTTACCAGGTTGCAAAACCATCTTCTGTGTAGGCGTAACAAAGATAAGGGGAGGTTTAGTTGGGTAATCCTTTGGTATCCATAATTCAATCGGGATCTTATACTCTTTACTTTTAATAGTTGTCGGAATTGACCCACTAATACAAAGCATTAGCTCTGAAATACCCGATATGTGAGTATATACTTTTGACTTCGGTCTTAGAGATGGGAAATTTACCAGAACTCTTAGGATATCACTCTGCGTTATATCGCAATACACATATCCGTTATTTTGAAGAACTTCGAATAACCATTGCTTGATCTCTGGTGTCAACATCCCCGCTTACAAGTTACCAGCTATTTAAAAAGATCCTACTTGAAAGGCAATCTTCAGCTTAGTTGACCAACAACAAAAGTTCTTGCTGATAAGTTTTATGATATTTGGGATTCGTGACGCCACTGTCCGAACCAGGCGCTCCTGCTGTGTGAAGTTCGGATCAGATATCCGAGATTCTAAGAAGAAACTTAACAATTTGAAAGTTCTACTTCCACTGAACTAAACAATCTTCCCCAAAAATCTGCAATATGAATTTTCATTTCAAATTAGGGAGAAATAATTACGGCACGCACATCCTAACAATTCAATAATCTGTAGAGAGGCAGATTTTCTTCTAAGAGACTCTGAAAGGCCAGTTGCAACATTAAATTTTGAACCCCTTGATTATAGAATTTCATTTTCATTTCTAGACCAAATTTAAGTAAGAGAAATTTCGACTGTTCAAAATTAAAGTATACGATATGGTCTTTAGCATACTCACTAACCCAATCATGGCCTTGGTGTGCTGTGGGTTTCTGCTAATTGTTGATCTGATACTCTTGATGTCCCGTATTTCGTTGAACACTGCCTTCTACGCTATCTATTTCACGCATAGAGTATGTTATCTCTTTCTCAGCACATCAGTTCTTTCTCCTCTTTATCTTGTGTTTCGAATTTCAGAATATTCGTTGTTGGGCTTATGTGACACACTCTCTTTAAGATTTCAAATGAGCAAATTGAAGGATTCTTTCCGGCTTTTACTTTTTCTCTCCCAGCTCATACACTTAAATCTATTATTGACCATATCTTTGATTATCATAACGATTCTTTTCATAAACCGATTATTTCAGATAACTAAGAATTCGAACACACTAACTCCTTACAAACGTCCTGGAATTTCCTCGGATTTGATTGATCTTAAGGATGTATTGAATCAATCTTCAAATACAGATACTACAAAGTTTTCATCATACAACACAAGGAACAGTTCTACTTGCTATCTGTCTAAAGGAAATCAATCTCCCATTCTTACAACCTCTGATTTACCAGATCCCTTCTTTGACAAGGCATTCGAACCACTTGTGCCTTCCACTACGGATAGCAAAATTCCTCGATCAAGTACACCCAATAGCGTGCGCTCAACAATGATCTTTACCAAAAGGGTTAGTTCAATTGGAACTGACATCACTGAAGAATGCAATACTGAACAGCTCAAAGACGAAATCTGAATTTTAACGAGAGATCAACTAGATCTTATGGTACTTATTATGATTTTTTTCGTATTTGACTATTTTCCAGGCAAGATCATGCTTATTAAGATAATTTATCATACTATTTGTACCACTCAGATGTTTTTATTGCCATTCAAAAAGCCTCTGCGTCAATCCTGAGGGCAAACCTGGAGGCAGGGCCCCATCAGCTCACCAATGGCAACTCATTCTGTGCACATCATACTAACTGTATTTCTAATAAATTATACATAAATGTATATCACTGCACCATCTGTATTAACTACCAGAGGAGAATATCATTCCTTCCATACCAGGAAAAACTTACTCAATCTACATAAATACTCTATACTTCACTTTAGGTACAATTAGGACATATCTCATGGTCATGAAAAAAATTATTAGTAAATTGCGGCATTAAATACGATATAAAAAATTTGTCAGCTCACGATGTATTCAGATTGTTTGCGTCCATTCAATTATCTCGTCTACTAACGTAAGGGCAGAAACATGCTAAAGATTTAATTTACCTTTATAATAGTAAAATCGTATTGTGAAAAAATCAGTTCCAAGCAAAATATGACCGACAATAATATTCTTAGTTTTCAAAGAGCAATAACATTTTAAAAACTCATAACAAGATCTCTCACTATGGTTTTAGAAGCACAGTAGTACAAACCAGAAGGATCATACGATGTTCTCTCTCGATCATCATCATGGGAGTCTCAATCTAAATTTAACAAAATTTTGCTTGAAAATTCAGCATTAAAGTGAATCTAATCTCATTTCTCAAAAAACTGAATATGGACTACTTTGCACTTGTAATAAAAAGGGCGATGGAGTAAATCAACGCAAGACTATATATTGCTGTGGGATGTCGCGAAACCAGACAAAGCCGCATTGGTAATATTTCTGCTAAATTTTCACATCAAGTAAATAGTACGAGAGGCTTGTTCAGAAGATGTTATGTTGCGGGTTTATCTTTTCCAGAAAAAGACAATTAATTTTACAGCTATGGCTTCAATGATCTCTCAAATCAAAAATAATATAAGATTGTTTGAAAGATGGATTTGAGTGTGCCTAAGCAGCATGATATTAATCTTCTGAGAACAGGATAATAGTAATACAGTTTTCACTTGAACTTTATAGCTATAAAGTCTCAAAAATTCTGTGCGTTGACAAAACATTCAGTACTTCTTTTTGTACAAGAAATTTGGTTGATATTAACTCAAAGAGCAAACGAAACGCTTTTCCTACTCTGCGGCTGAGTTAATTACTTTATCCGAAGATTTTTTCAGATTTTCTAATGTATTTTAAACCGAGAGGGCTGAAGTTGTGTTTTTTGATAAGTGTGATTACTGCGTAATTTTTGAGAATATTAGAGTGAGGAAAGTCTATTGTATAGCGTACATGTTTTGCTTAATGTGAACAAGATTGGCGGCTTATACTGAAATATAATGACAAGTTCAATAATGCATTGAGCTGTTTTATGGTCGGTACTTGGTTTTTAATTGTACCAAAGTACTCATTGAGCTCCTCTTGTGATTCTTTGAGTTGTTGATGGCTGTAAGGTTTAGATATAGGAACTCGTAGATTTTCAGTTCTTTTGGGTTGCTGTTCACCAATAGCCGAAAAACTTTATTCACATTGCTGTGATCTTTGGCAATATTAAATCCAAAGCTCAAGATTGCAAACTAATTGCTGTCAGGAGCAAAGAATTGCAAACTGAAGATCGGTAAGGCTCGTAATGAAAAGAACCCTTTACTAAGCACTTCTTCTACCCAAAGGTTAGGATTACCGTATCTTCCTAAGCTCATTGAAAGTTCCCCATATATTCCGTTGAATTTAATGTTGAAGAAAAATGGATCCTGCATGGTGAACAGCACTTCAGAGAAGCTTTGATATCACTGAAACTGAAAGGAGAAGGCTTTGTATTTCTCAGCAAAGCTGAAGTTGAAACAAGGGACCACATTCTTTGAACAAGCGAGGTTCAAAATTAGGTTAGATAGAATTAAATCGAGGAATAAGGACTTCGTGATTTTGTGAAAAATACATTTTTAGAAGAAAATTACATTAGAGATGTAACTAAAACAGAAAAAGTCAAGAATATTAATGAAATTGAAGGACAACAAGGAAAGTTGAGTTATCAAATTGCTGGAATTTCACGTAATTAAACTCTCTTTTTTTTAAGCATTACCAACTTCTATCAAATCTGAATCATTAATAGATAATCTCGAATGTTATAAAGGTTGGGTTGCTGTTAGATTTGTTGAAATTAGAGATCTTGCCTTCATTGAGTTTGAAAATTTCTATTCAAACAAAAAAGTGCTCGAAAGGATCAAAGGAGATTGTATTATGGATAGGTTTACAGTATGGGTTAATTACGGGAAACATTTTTTCTCTATTATCATATATGTACTCTATTTTCAAAGATGAAAAAATAAAGATATCAATTTCCCTAAAAGTAGAGTCCTTAAGCTTGGGTATAAGCTATCTTCATTTTGAACAATAATATCTGGAAGTAATCTTCCGTAATTAATAGAATTTTTCTTGAGCACGATAGTACTTTTCAGAAAAATGATATTAATCTTAATATTTTCTTGTAATCAAATTCCTCAAAACCTCCGTGTGTTGAGCTTTAATTGTAAGGGCAAATTCCAGAGCGTCAATTTCCAATTTCTTATTATGAAAGGTGTCGTCGACAATGGGATCGATGTCTTAAATAGATGGCTTTTGGTGACGTTGTGGATTAAACAGAGCGTATAAAGGTCTGAAACCATCTAACAGATTTTTCCTAAAATCTTGATCAGTTTGGGTTTCAGGTGTGGAAGTTTTCAGAATTTGTGTAAGAGATGTGGCTGCTTCTTCGATTGTGGCGGGCATTTTTTTTGAAATTATGGTATAAATAAGAGAAATAAATCAAGGAAAAAATAAAGGACTTAAAAAAAATATTTAAATATGATTTTTATGTATAGAACATTCTTTTTGGTTTCGAAAGATTTTCCCCCTGGAGAAAATCCCTCGAAGGATGTTTGACAAAACACTGAGTGTTCGTAGGGGTAATGTTATGCGCCCTTCCAGGCTTTGAAAGGGTAGTTTGAGATGGATTGGAAAATATTCAGTAAAATT
The DNA here is from genome assembly GCA_018343995.1 of Waltiozyma sp. UFMG-CM-Y6624. Taxonomy (NCBI): domain Eukaryota; kingdom Fungi; phylum Ascomycota; class Saccharomycetes; order Phaffomycetales; family Wickerhamomycetaceae; genus Waltiozyma; species Waltiozyma sp. UFMG-CM-Y6624. Next base: position 16,249 of record JADIOT010002513.1, read on the forward strand.
GAATCAGTTGGATTACTTATTATTATTACGTAGGAGCATTGCTATGTATTAATTCCACACTTTTGTAGAGTTTCGGATAGGTTTGTCTATTTCTCAAAAATGTAAGCTTACTTGTAATGTGAATTTTTATATTGTTTTGAATTATAAAATAGTGGATACTACAAAGTTTTCTAAATAAATATTTTGTATTTCAGTGCGAGCCTAATGTATCTAAAAATAATAATACTGAATAAGCTATGGTTGAGTTAACGTTGAACGCTTCCTGCGAGATTTTCTGTACCAACGTATGTCCAACCCCCAAACTGCTTTTGAACACTTTCACTCAGGAATTCATTTATAACAGAATCCACCGGTTGCTCATTTGTGAATTCCTTGTCAAAGTTAGATGTATCAAATCCATCTTTGACTCTTGGTTTAAAGGGAGGCTGATAGCCCTTTGCGTAAAGACGCTTCCAGTCAATACAGTTAAAGAAAGAGTGTGCTTTGATCTCTGATGATCCATTAGTACCTAATCGAATCTTTGGATCTCTAGCCAATAAATGAATCAAGATATCTTTGGCATCTGGGTCAAGATCGTTTGGAAATCTTAATGGATCTTTGAGAATCTTTTGGTACATTGCCGATACATCTGTGTCATAGTACGGTGGTAATCCAGTTAGCATTTCATAAAGTAACACCCCCAACGTCCACCAGTCAACAGACTTTGTGTAGCCGTTCCCCAATAGTAGTTCAGGGGCCAAGTATTCAGGAGTCCCACAAAAAGTCTTAGTCTTATCATTATTCTTCATATTCAGTTTGCAAAGACCAAAATCACACAAAGCAATGTGCCCTTTAAAATCCAAAAGAATATTCTCTGGTTTCAGGTCTCTGTATATCACATCCAAAGAGTGCAAGCACTCAAGAGCTGATAATAATTCAGCAGTGTACAATCGAGATCTCTGAAGGTCAAACCTCCCTTCTTTTTGCAAGTGATAGAAAAGTTCACCGCCATTAATAAAAGATAAAACCAGATAAAGTTTTTCTGGAGATTGGAATGAGAATTTTAGTGGAACAACGAAAGGATTATCAACACGAGCCAAAACAGTTCGTTCTGCTAGTGTATGAACAACTTCGGAACGGGAAACAATATGTGATTTTCTGATTGCCTTCAAAGCATATATTTTCCCTGAGTCTTTCTTTCTGACTTGCATCACCTTGCCAAAAGATCCCTTTCCGATAACCTTCAAAAGATCGAAGTCCTCGATACATAGGTGTTTGCTCTGGTAGGGCTTGAAGTCCACTGTTATTGTTAAATTTCCACTTTCTTTCTTAGAACCTAAGTTACTATCATTGGTAAATCTGACTAAAATATGGTTGTAAATTCTCACAGGAATACTAAGATCGTTCAAATCAATATGGAGAGATTCAGAGCCTATCAAAACATCATGATTGTTCTCTCTTGCCTCAGTGAGCATACTAGGTAAACGCACAAACATTTGAAACTTAAGATCACCATCCGGTTTGGTTACATCAAACTGCGAAACTTTATTGAACACTGGATGATCAATGGTACCAGATTCAGCTTCCAGCATTACATTATTGTTGTCAAATTCTAATGTGAAGTATATCAAAGAATTCCTCAAATCAGAAGGTGGTATTCTTATAGTGGCTGGAATGAGAGATGCAATAAGATGTTCGTGACTCAATGGGATAGTGCCATCAGCTTCAAGTGGAATCTTCATAAGGGATTTGGAGAGATGCGATTGCATATGCCTATCATTTGCAGTACTCTGTAATTTAGCTATCAAATTGGAATCTCGGCTAACATCGAAAGGAATAACAAATTCAGATCCTTGGTATATCTTCACAGTTAACAGTCCTGGATTAAAGTTTTTATTACCGTGCTCTTCCGATGATTGGATAGGTCTATTTACCTCAACACTTTCTGTAATGGTAAGTGCTTCAAAATTTGGGGTGATAGTCTCACGTCTGGAATTTCCTAAACTACTGACAGGGCCCTTATTACTTGAAGAAATTTCAGGTCTATTGTTAGACTCACCGCTGCCAGTTGGTATGGTTTGTTTTTGAAATATATTTTCTGATTTAAATGAAGACACCGAATTGAGTGATGATTCATCAGGGGAAGCTGGTGGTTTGGGGCGTGAAGAGGACGAGAATTCTTTCAGCTTTTGCTTCCATGAGGACATCATTTTTCTAATTTGTACCAATCCTTAATGTTCTTTCGGAAAATATAATTATTATGATAACCACTATTATTATTATTATTCGATGTGTATTGTGATAATTCTTGAAAAAATAGTATAAACAAGAATTAGTAAGGGTCGATAGGGAGGGTTAGAGGAGCTTAAGACGACGAGGGCAATTCAAGATGATGCTCGCGAAACCGAATAAAATAACGCGTAAATGAGTTGCCCGTCGCGACTCCGAATTCAAGATACTCCCAATCTGGAAGGCCGGGTTATTACAATAGGTCGTTTCCATGGCAATAAGAGATCAAAGGGATAATCGCGAGATTGAGTTGGGTCTAATGCACAACAACTCCTGTGTGTTTTTAATATGTGATCTGAATTGATCTGATCCATCTTAATTAAAGTGTGATTTAAAACCTTAGAGCCCTCCTGCTAATCAGATACCAAAATCAGGCATTTCCACGAATCTTGGTGTGTTTGATAATTTAATCTCTTTGCCAACTGATCTCTCATAACTATTGCAAGATACGATAAGAAGATCATTAAAGATAGAGAGATACGTAACAAGGTACTCTGTTTATTTTCAAACTTTTGATACAATAACAACATGGTGACTGAAGTGAATCTGCGGAACATGCAAGTGCCCAATCTTGCTGAAACAGCAGCTCGAGTTGCTTTGACTAAACCCACGAACACAGAAAAGCTAGAGGGACCAAAAATATATCCTACAACTTTCCATGGGGATCTTGCAAGCAACGAACAATCCAATTTATCACACGAGTTACTATTGACAGGAACTACCAAGTTTTCACAAAGAAATTTAGAGTCCTCAGACTTAGACCGAATTGTTGAGTCGGTGGAGAATGCTAACAAACGTCTTTCTTTGATTTCGACCAACACCAATTCATCGAAGAGAAAATCCAAAAATCATGTTGGGCCTTGGAGACTAGGCCGTACCTTGGGACGTGGATCTTCAGGTCGTGTGCGCCTTGCAAAGCACTCTGGAACGGGACAATTAGCAGCTGTTAAGATTGTTCCAAAGGCAAAATTCCAGAAGTCAAGTTCGCGTAGAGATGACATGTCACCATTAGGTATTGAAAGAGAAATAATTATTATGAAGTTGATATCACATCAAAACATTATGGCTTTACATGATGTCTGGGAGAATAAAGGCGAGCTTTACCTTGTATTGGAATATGTTGAAGGGGGGGAATTGTTTGACTATTTGGTTAAGAAGGGAAGGCTGGAGGAGGGTGAAGCTATACGCTACTTTCGACAAATCATCAGCGGTGTAAGCTATTGTCATCAGTTTAACATATGTCACCGTGATCTTAAACCTGAAAATCTACTTCTTGATAAGAACCAAAATATCAAAATTGCTGACTTTGGTATGGCCGCTCTCGAAATGAATCAAAAATTACTAGAGACAAGTTGCGGGTCTCCTCATTACGCCTCTCCTGAAATAGTCTCTGGTAAAACATATCATGGTTCTCCAAGTGATGTTTGGTCATGTGGGATCATATTGTTTGCCTTACTTACTGGTCACCTGCCGTTTGATGACGACAACATCAAGATATTGCTCACCAAAGTTCAGACAGGTAACTTCACAGTTCCTCACTATATCTCTCCTGATGCAGCAGATCTGATCAGGAAAATGCTTGTAATTGATCCAGAGAAACGTATTAAGATTTTTGAAGTGATAAACCACCCACTTCTTAAAAAATACGAAACTCCCAAGAGTTTGAAGAGTTCAAGAAACGACAAATCCAAGATCTCTCAATACTACAATAAGGTGGAGAAAATGACACTATCAAGAGAAACGATTGATACCGATATTTTGAAATCCTTGTCTATTTTGTTTCATGGTACTACAGAAGCTCAATTGATTCCAAAGTTGACCTCAACCGTGTCAAATCCAGAGAAGATATTTTACTACCTGCTGCAAGAATACAAGGATGTTAATCAGGGCTTGCAGAAGAAAGATATTTCAAGTCGCAACATTAATGGTCTTTTGAAAAGATCGAAATCATCAGTGAAAACTCTTCTTGTTGCTCAGAACAATACAAAAATCGCCCCAAACTCATTGATTGCCAATTATCAGAACGGCGTGTTTCCTCAAAAGAACAAGCAGAGCTTTAGAAGTCCTTGTGGGAAACTGCAAATCCCTGCTTCGAGATCCTCGCAACGTAATGTTTCTTTGAACAATAGGAATATTGCAACATTTGTGTACCTAGGTAACGCCATCTCTCAATCTTCGTCAAACAAGTCGATTTCCAACATTATCACAGATCCATCCCTCATGAGAGATAAAATTAGCCATGATCGTTCCAAACGTGTCAGTCTGTTGCCGCCGCTCTCCTCTCTTGACCTTAGTTTTAACATTGAGCCGACGTGGACAATATTAGAAAATAATAGCTTTATGAAAGCAACAGAGTCTTACGTGGGGAATTCTTCTATGGGTAGTGATCTTTTTGCTCCTCTTCGCACTCCTCCAGCAATTCCTTTAACCCCTTTCCAAGATTATGAGCTTAATAGAAAGGTGAAAAATAGCTCTCCGCTGAAGAATAAAATAGCACAAGCCAAGTCAATTGTGGGTTCGGACGAAACTGAAGTCATGAAGGTGTCGCAGAATTCAGATAATGGTGGTGAAGGGGTTTCAAAATCCGCTCAGACCATGTCTGTCTCGAAGAGAAAATCTGCTCTTTACAGAACAACTTCTAATATAAAGATGCTCACATTAGATCCAAAGGTAAAGCCTCGTCGAATTAGTGAAAATAATGTCAAGGTGTTGGATCGTTTCGGGGTTAAAGTAAAGGAAAACAGGACGTCTGTTAGCTCCTATTTGAAGAGCAGTACCTTGCTTGATTTAAATGTTTTGTTGGAGTCCAAAGAGACAAAAGCAATTGTGGACGTGGATGTAGATGTCATTTCAATAGCTAATCGATCACTGCTCTCTGAATCTAAACAGATACCTCCATCTTTGCCGTTGCCAATACCTCCTTTTGATGAGAATCAAGATGACTGCATTACCCACAAAGGGCGATTAACTTCCTCAGTATACTCAACATCGACCACTCACAACAGATCAGGCTCCTGCACCCACTACTCTGATGCTTCCTCTTGCTATTCTGCTTGTCATACAACAATTGATGGGGCTGATACGTATAAAGAAATGCCTGAGAAAACCTCTGTTGCAAAGATGATCACTGTGTCTAATGGCTCTAGTGTAAATGTTTTAAAGCCTTTTAATAAGCAGGATGCAAATTTGCTGATCCTTGCGGAGCCCCTATTGACTGGTGATGGCACTGAATCCGAGGCAGCCGGTGACATAACAGAGAGAGGTGGTGATCTCTCCCTGAACACTGTTGTACATCGTCCAATCTATAATTTGATAAACTCATCTGGAAGTGAGCACCATACAGTATCTGATCTTGGAACAGATACCGAGTTTCACAATGAAATACTTTATTCAGACAGCTATAGTAAGTTTCATCAATCTTCAGACACTGTCGGTTTAAAGAAATCGCATAGCTTTGAAGATGGATTCGATGAGGTCTATGATGAAGATGGCAATATTATTTGTGAAGATGAGTCATTCGGTGAACTTCAAAAGCACAAACTCGTTGGTCTGTCGGTAGATCAACAGTTTGCTGAAGAACATGATGCTGAGAATGATAACAAGTCTATCAGTACTGAAGTACCAAAACTGAATGTTGCGATGGATAAATTCGCTGGACCAAAGCCGCATTGGCCCTCTTCGAACTCGAAGGCGTCTAAATCATCAAAAAAAGCAGAAAATAGCACCATTAAGAAGTCAAATTGGTTTAACAGGTTCTTCTCTAGTCTTTCCACTAAAGATTGTAGCACTCCTGATGTGGCTCAAGTGAAGTCAGGAACTGGAAAAAAAAGTATTAATTATTCAACGAAAACTTACAGTTCCAAGATTCCTTTGGTGGTCTTAAAGAAAGGTATCAAATCAGCACTTCTGTTGAAACAACAAGAGGGACTTGTCGGACACTTCTACGAGGTTAATTCAGAGAAGTTGATTGCAAGGATCCCAGTTCAAGGTTTTTTCTCTAATAAGATGGTGATATTTGAGATCGTATACAACTTTGACAAAAACAGTTTTCAAGTTAGCAAAACTAGTGGTCCACAAAAATGGTTTAAAAGGGTACTGAAGGAGGTCGACTTCATTGTAAGGTACGAAACTCAAAGATTTGAAGAGGATGAGGTGTAAATCTGTCTAACTTTTTCACACATTATTACAGTAAAACCAAAAGATATATATATTTATAGACATAAGCCTGATATCCATTAAATATTCCGAACTGACCAACTTTCAACTTCGTCTAAAAATTCAGTTATTAAGTAGCTTCATCCCTTAATCCTCTAATAAATTTGAGCCTTCTTCAAATAAAGTGGGGTTGAGGTTTGGGAATTTGGGTTAGGGGATTGGGGATTCGGGGATTTGGGATTTGAGAGAAATTTGCAAAAACGCTGAAACGGCTAGAGCAGTTCAAACTCTTTGGATAAAATTATAAAACTTCTAGTGAAGCTATATAATTGATTTTTCTGATAGCGTTTATATTTTTATATTGATATTTCCCATTATTTTTTAACTGTTGTGGTTGGGGATATTTTAAATATACTTTTTCGATTTTTTCGGTGCATGAAAAGGGTATTACTGATTTTTTTTCAGTATCAAATGTATAATACTAATAGATGATATGCATATCCCCAAAAGTCATGTTGCAAAACCATTTCGGTATAAATTGATTCTTTTCAAAACCTTCGAGCTGAATTGCATCATCGATTTATCGTTCTCAAATTTGTAACCTTTCAATCAGTCATCATTAAATAAAGATTATGACTCTTGGAATATGATAATGGGAGTACTTCAAGACGTGAGAGTGGCACATGTTACTGCTGAATACATCATATTAACTATTCACATCTCTTCTTTTGAACATCCGAATAAATGAGACAACATCGATAAGCCATAGTCTTTTTTTGGTTAAAATATTAAATTCTTGGTGTGGTTGGTTTTGGTAGTTTTTTACTAGTCGGGGTTATTTCATATCAACCAGTTGTAGCTCATTTTATTATCTCTCTTAAACGTAATCTTTAAGTTGTTCGTTGAATATTCTCATATGATCTTTCAAGGAATCTAGCCTGTAGTCATGAATCAACTGAGATGCACATTGCCTTTGTCTGCGAAGCTGGAACACGGTGTGGAGATAATTGCTCATAGTCACCAGATATCCTTCAGGATATATGTCTAATGGTTTTAAGTCTTCCATTTTGATGTCATCTGAAGGACCTTGCTTGATAGTTCTTTCCATAGAAACTTACCAGCTCTGCATTGGGTCAAAAGATGAATAATGCTATCTAGCCCCTCTTCACACAAATAACATTGGATTCGATCAACATTTGGTAGCACTGGTTTTAGTGGAGATTTGGATTTGTAGAAATGGTTGTTATATATTCCAAGCATGAAAAGGAGTCTCCAACAGTCCTGGTTGGCGGCGAGTCTGTAGTCTGTATAGGTGACGCCAATATTTTGTTTATTTTTCTGACTCAAAGAAATTCGGAAATCACGTGATACGCTTTTCTCCTGATGTCTGTGCCAACAGGAATTTTTATTCCGAAAAAATGCAGGTAAGTTCAAACTTAACGTGTACGCGTCAGGATCAGAAATGAAACTCAAAAAACAATTCATATTTCTTTATTGCAAATTGGTTTGATCCTGTATCAGATTAGTTTGATTCTCACTAGAGAAATATGGATATAAACGATTTAACACAACCAACACAAGCAGCTACTCAACAAGAAGTGCTTGATCTGTCGACTTCAAATGAACTGTTTGATGAATCTACGATTTGCCGGCTTATATGCACAACAGGGGAGCTTCCCAACTCAGATCTGAAAGAAGAACCGAATAAAGCAAATCCGTTTGAATGGGTCTTTGGGCGTGGCGCTCACTGTGATATTGTGATTAACAAGACGACGAGATTGAGTTCCCAGCATTTTAAGATCTGGTGCACTATGAGTAAAAACCAAACAGGAAAAAGCAGTACAAGATGGAATAATGTAATGATTCATGATTTGTCTACAAATGGAACCTGGTTGAACAATCAGCGCTTGGTGAAGGGCCAAAATTATATTCTAAGTCAGGGTGATGAGATATCAATTGGAATAGGCGTACCAAAAGATATTGTTAGGTTTATCGTGTTTTTTCCTAAGTCATTCACTAATGCTAAAGATGAGCTAGGCAACCAAGTCGGCATCTACAAGGATTTTGCAATAGATGATGCAGTCGTTGGCCAAGGTGCCTTTGCGATTGTCAAAAAGGCCATCGAAAGAAAAACTGGTCACTCGTATGCAGTGAAGATTATTTCGAAAAGAAAGGTTATGGGGAACAACGATGGGGTGGGTAGGGAGCTTGAAATCTTGAGGAAACTAAATCACGAAAACATAGTCAAGCTGAAGGGGTTTTATGAAGATGTTGATTCTTACTTCTTGGTAATGGAATTCGTTCCGGGCGGTGATTTAATGGACTTTGTTGCAGCACACGGCTCTGTGGGTGAAGAGGCTGCACGAGAAATCACTAAACAGATATTAACTGCTATCAAATACGTTCATTCAATGAAAATATCACATCGAGATCTGAAACCTGACAACATTCTTATCGCCCAAGATGACCCAGTATTGATCAAGATTACTGATTTTGGACTTGCTAAGATATCGAACTCTGGAACATTTATGAAGACCTTTTGTGGGACATTAGCATATGTTGCCCCTGAGGTCTTAGACAACCAGGCTTCTAATGTAAAGCACATGGAAAAATACTCATCTTTGGTTGATATTTGGTCTCTTGGCTGTCTGGTATATGTTATTCTCACGGGACATCTGCCGTTTAGTGGACAATCTCAGGAGCAGTTATACAAGCAGATAAGACAAGGCTCCTATCATGAAGGCCCTCTTAGGGAAGCTGGTGTTTCAGCAGAGGCTATTGATTTTCTGAATAAGCTGCTTGAAGTAAACCCCGTTATTAGATTTGACGCTGCTATGGCTCTTTCACATTCATGGATTGCCAATCCACTCTCTGAGAATAATGATTCGCAGATATCTCTTTCGCAGTCTCAATCACAGCAACAGCGATTAGAATCCCAACAAAAACAGCATCCTGACTCTATGATAATTGACAACCATGAAAACAATTTTAATGACTTACTGGCATGTGACTTTCCTGAAGAGACCCTTAAACCCATTGAGGATGAATTTACTTTTAAGAAACCGCTTCCGATGAAAACCACACAGACTCAACTGTCCAAACTCACAAACATAGTGAAGGAATCAGCCAATACCTCGAAAAATCATTCTCAAGAGGAATCGGATACAACAGCTATTATATCCTCGCCGGTGAAGTCAGGCCCATACCATTCAGAATTAAGACTAGAAACACTTGGATCAAAAAATTCAAATACTGACATACCCTCCCATAACATTCCTGCACCCTTAGGCACATACTTGACATTGTTTCCAAACACTGCACATGCTAGCAAGGTTACTTCGCCTATCTATATTCCACAGCATATCTCCCCATATTATATTGGAAGAAATTCTGCATGCAATAGCTTCATAAGTGAAAACCGTTTGTCCAAAAGACACTGCTCCATTTTGAGAAAACGACATCCAGTTTTATCAGGAGATATAAATGAGTCCCCTGCACAAGGGTTAGAGGATTTGTGGCTTATTGATACAAGTACTAATGGTTGTTATGTAAATGGCAAAAAGGTCGGGAAAAATAAGAAATGTCTTATCTTCTCAGATGACGAGATAATGTTATATAATGATTACAAACAAAATGAGATACTCTCATTCAAGGTCATTATTGTTGATGGCACAGGTTTGTTCAAATCCGGATTGAGATACTCAAAATCAGTGAACGTAATCAAGCAAGATGACTTGGATGATGGATTAGGACGTACAATGCTATTGCTCAAGAGGGACATGGTTGAGTCTCTTAATACGAACTGCCAAGAAACTCTTAAGAGGCCCTATGATGTGTCTGGAGATACCAATTCTAAAAATCCTTTTGACTCTCAAAGCTCCGATATTGTTTTTTCCCAACCTAAAACTGTAAAAAGAGCCAATTTAGGAAAGGGTGACAGAAACTCGTTTTTTGACAGCGTAATTAGATAAAGACAGAGGTGTAAACCATAAATTCGTATATACACATTACACTAGCAAAAATCTTTTAAGTTCAAACTTCAAAGTTGAGGCACACTTCTCTTTCGCTATATCTTCCTTATACTTTAGTCAAATAGCTCTTGTTATTTTTTCAAATGTGGGTGTAGGATTGGTGATCTTTATAGTATAGACAAAAGTATATATTCACAATATATAGTTTTCAAGTTTGTCAGAGAGCCGCTGCCTTCTCGAGCCCTAAAATAATAAACATAAACTATATAGCCTATGTGGTGGAATGATGAATCCTAGAATAATTGTATGTTTAAGTGAAGGGTGGGAACTTATAATTATTAATTTTCAATATCGAGTTTTGTGATCAGGAGTCAAAAATCAAAGCTTCGAGGTTGTTCACCGTGATGAAATAAAACAATAACTACGTGTCTACCTCTGTCAGATTTGATGACAAATAGTGCGTTGCCATGGCAATTTGTAAATATAAGTGAATGGTATTTCAAAACCTATTGCACTTCTAAAATTAAAATCAGGTTCAGATATTGAACTTTGGATTTAGAAATCAACTTTTCTTGAAACTATTTTTTTATACTATAGTTGAGAACCTCTTTTTAATAAACTAGAGGCCACAAATATGGCTATGGGTAGAAAAATCAAGTTCTTTCTTTACTTTATTATAAATTTTTGTGCAAAAACACACAAACTAAAACAACAAATCGCGAAAGGAGTTCGATCTTGAGCATGCAGTGGCCCACTCACGAGTCCTGTGACTTAATAACTGAGTTCTTTATACTAATTTAAAACTTGGTGAACCCGGACTATTTAATATTCAAGTAAATTTAGTTCCTGTCTACATAAAATTGAATTTTTTTTTAGGGCGAATATGTTCTCGACTTGACCCATCCCGCATGCAAGTCTTGAAAAAACAAAATTTCAAAAAATTCTGAATTGGGCAGTCTCATTTTTGTTAAATAATTGATGCTTATGTACGAAAAAAAAAAAGTATATTTCGCGATTCACTAGTCGCGACTTTCCACCTATAAAGTTGGATTGTCCATTCACCCGAGTCTTTCCCAGCTTACTTAGGAGGTTCGGTCAAAAAATGTTAAGGGGGGAACTGAAACTGGCCCCCGACAACCGCAGCCTGGCCACGGATTTAGCTTGCAACAAAAAAAAAAACAACAACCACTGGGCTCAGCCTATTAATATTTCTCGACCAGCAGAATGCCACCCCTATGACATCGAAAATTCCCATCAACATAGTAGTGTGCCCTTCTACCCTTCTACCCTTCTACCTTCTACCTTCTACCTTCTACCCTCTGAACAAAAAGTCTCAGACGTTGAACACACTACCTGCCCAGGAACAGACAGTTTGCTCAGACATATAAGTTATACATCAACAAGGAAAACATGTCCCTCAAAGCTGCCAAAGACTCTTTAGTCTCTTCTTTATTCGAATTATCCAAAGCTGCCAATGATGCCTCAATGGCAACAATCGACTTCTACAATGCCAGTTTGTTAAACTCCAATGGTTCAAATCAACAAGCCTTAGAAATTTTTCATAACTTAGCTACCTCTCTGAAGTTACTAACGTCTGCTGCTAACTCGGTAAATCAAACATCTAATCAAATCCAACACCAGGTCAATGCTGTGAACTCAGTCAATACAGGTGTTCCATTTGCTCTGGATCCAGCTTTGACCGATATTTCAATTAACGGTACACCAAACTTCCCTGTTTTGCAACAGTTGCCAACTCAAACTCAACCAGCTCAAGTCCAACTTCAATCACTACAACACTTGCAGCATGAGCAACAACTTCAACAGCAACAACAACAACAACAGCAACAAGTTCCTCAACAACAATTACCAAAGAAGAAAATTGAAAGGGACCCTAATGCTCCAAAGAAACCATTAACAGTTTTTTTCGCTTACAGTGCCTATGCTCGTCAAGTTCTCAGAGATGATAGAATGGCCAAGGGCTTACCATCATTGTCGTCTACCGAGGTAACCCAAGAAATTTCTAAAAAATGGAACGAACTACCAGAACAGGAGAAGGATCTATGGAAACAAGCCTATGATTTGGAATTGAAAAATTACCAACTGGAGAAGGGGAAATATCTCGAATCAAAAAAGAATGGAGACACTCCAATCAGAAACGGACCAAACATGGCACCTATTCCTTTGCCTGATTACTTGAAGAAAGATAATCATAAGAGAAAGGATTTCGATGACGGGAAGAAGGATAAGAAGAAAAAAAATAAAAAGAGAAAGAACGATGGTCTTGATGATTTTGAGGATCATCATCAAGATTAATCCCATTATAATTGGTGTTTGATCCAATCGTTGTTACCTTTCTTGTTGTTAGTCTGTGTGTTTTCTTCTTGTTTTAATGATTTTCGTCGACACTGACTTATTGTTTTATAGTCTCTATTAATAATTCTATTTTAATTTTCTTTGAGTTATATATATTGCTGTAATAATTACTTATTCCCTGATTAAATTCATACGTTAATTAATGTATATATACAATTTCAATTTCATTGATTTCTAATCTTCCAATCAATATTCAAATAATAATAAAAATAGGACTAGCCATCTTCAATTTTTAATACTAAATTGTTTCTATATTACAGAAGTAAAAATTAACCCCGTATTTAAGATACGCGTATGATGAGTTAATATTATATTTTATGTATCATAATCATAATGCATTTCAGATTTATCTAATTTATAAAAGATAATCTCAAGTATTCAGTGATATTTTTGTAGGAATGATATTGTTGTAGAGTAGTTCATAAATTGAGTTCCCATTTAGTAGTTGGGTCTTAGCCTTGGCTTATGCAACTTGAAAATTTTTATATTCTTATAAGATGAGACTTTATATTTATTATGTACAATTCTTGGTAACCTCATACTTAAGGTGAGGAGCTATTTATAGGACAGCACAAGTTTTACAGAAAACCAGTCGAATAAATTCAACCTATTTTTTTCAAGGAGTCTTCAAACTCTTTTCTCTTCCTTTCGATTTCTGCTTTCTTTTGAATTTCCCGGAGTTTCTGTTTCTCTTGTCTTGTGATCTTGTTACTGGAAGATCCAGAGCCCTCATTGGCAGATGAGGCCTCACTAGATGGCGAAGATAAGGGTGAAACATTGATGATGATCTTTTCAGTCATGTTGAAATCTGAAATTTTGCCTTTTGATGATTCAATGACAGCTCTGCTCTCAAAGAGACCCAGAAGATATGAGAGAATCTTCTCACGTTTGATATGCTCAAGATCATTTATGACTTGGGTTTGTGGTTTTTGTGCATTATAGTTGTTGATAGTATTGAGATTTAGTTTTTCAAGAGCTTCCTTCGTATCAATTATGACAACGAGCTTCGTCTTTTTCTTCAGCAAGGAAAGTATTTCATTAGTTTTTTGCGACTCGAGATCAAACTGATTAATTGACCATGAAACTTTGACGTACTTAACATTGGTGGTGCGCTTCTTTTCAACTGTACGGCCAAACTTTTTATTTAGCTCAACAGCAAGCTTATCACGGTAGGTCTTCAGAGCATCAGCCTTCTTTACGACAGTTAAAAATGGAAATTCCTTTCCACTTTTCGAATTAGTATCCTTTTTGATAGTGAGGATATCAAATATCTGATCTTTATGTATCTTATTGAAGAAAGCGATGAAAGGCACTTGTAAGATCTCTGACTTCTCTTTGTAGACAATCTGGAACAGCGGATTGATATTATATATCTCCTTGATTTTCTCTGTGATGTAACTATTTTCTATGGCGTTATCGGTGCCATGGAATTGAAAGGTTTCGAAATCAAAGTTAGTGAGTTGTCTTTTCAAAACTTGTGCAGGGGTTGGCTTCTTTTCACGAAATACCTGAGAGGATGATTGATTGATACTGAAGCTCTGGGGTATATGTATTCCTGAAACTTTATTGTGTTGAATATGAAGATCTGTACGCTTATTGACTGATAGATTTGACTTTTTGAAAAGTTCAGGAATTTCCCCTAAGTTTTTAACCCTCTTGATCTGGGATTTATTTGGAACCTGCCTAGCATTATGCATCTGCTTTAGGTCCAACGAGTAGGACCTTATAAAAACTCTAAGCAGCCCCATCCCCAGAATACCAGCAATATTTACGGTTTAATGATTGGTGCTAAGCCGTTAGAGCGCTCTTTGATAGCTTTTGATAGTAGAAGGGACAATGTATATGACTTGAAGATTTACAGCTTACCGGCTTTGAGTATATTTTGCAATACATCAAAAGCTTCGCGACTGTCCTTTCTACAAGAAAGTTGATTTCAGTTTGTTTTTTTTTCCCTGAATTTTGCGCTTTCATCGCAACCTGAAGGCATCTTAAAACACTTTTTTAATCATTATTAAATATCATAAAACAGATAAATGAGTGGCCATTATCGTGGAAATTACGGTTCCTATGGATACACATACAGAGAGCATGAAAGGGCACCATATTCTTCAAGAGGAAGCTCATCTTTGAGAGGTAGAAGAGGAGGCTATGGAAGTTCCTACTCCAAAGGAAGCTCATACACCCCTGGTCAGCTTCCCAGAAACGGTAGTGTCTACAGACCAGGTCAAAATGAAGGGTCCACATACATCCCAGATAATCAACAAACAAAAGAATTGTCCACAGAAGTTGATATAAAGGAGCCTGAGACATCCACTTCCATACAGCATCATGGTCCTGAGATAATACCAAACACAGTAGTGGAAACTACTGATTTAACCTCAGAATCTAAACTAATAACAGACCAAGAACCGTTTAAAAATATCTCAGAAGCAAAAAGCGATACCTACAAAGACAAGGAGTGGAACTCTCACAGTTACAGCTATACAAGACCAACTAACGACAATCACAATTCCCAGGGATACCAGTCATATAAAAGGTCTTATTCATACCGTGGTGGCTATAGAACTGATGGTGGTGGCTATCATCCTTTTAACTCTGGCTATAAATCAAATTACAATCATTTCAATAGTTCCAATGATAGCTATGGAGGTAGCCCTCACAGAAATTTTTACGACAACCACACTAAGACAGGCAACTGGAGATTGAAGGATCATGAAGGATACAATAGATTCGAAGCTAGAAACCAGGAATTTAACTTCGATAACAACGCAAGATCCCAAGAAACTCATAAGTCACGTGACAAAGATGAACAATGTGCCAATGAGGTCGAAGGGAGACCTGAATCAGTCTCTAGACCTGCCGAGACTTTCACTGAATACAGTTCATTCAACGTACCAAGTGATAGAAACAATAATTCCCATTTCAACAGCCCTGATGTGATTACTAGTAGCACAGGAAGTGGTAGATTTGTGTCAACTGTTAAATCAGTCAATCCAAGTCCTCTAGTGGATATTGTATCTTTAAATTCTTTCAGACATGTCAAAGGGTTGACTGCAAGTGGTTCAACAACCCCAGCTGAACTATCTATATTAAAAGAATCGTTGAACAATTTTCATGAAAAAAGCTGTGACTTTCAGCAGTTTAAACTTGACTGGGAAAAGGAACACATCAGCTCTGACTTTCAAATTGAAAGACTTAAGGCTCAAGTTAAGAGAGATGAAATGACCGTGAAATTCACAGAAGAAAAACTTGATAGCATCACATTAATATGAAAACATTACTACACCCATTGATAGAAATCATCCAAATGCCAGTTTTGTTTTCAAGGATACAAAGGTTCTAATAATACCTAGCCACATTCCGGGCTCTCTCAACTTCGTCTAAAGACTCAGTTATCATATTTTCTATTTACTCTATATATATATATTTCACCAAGGACATATTAAATAATGATTCAATTACGCCAGAATATTCCTTGTAGGTTGTTGTAAATTGCAAGTAATAACCTCGGGGGTTTCCAAAAAGCATAAAGTGTTAAACTTTGAACTTTTTTTGTCAGGTGCACAAACGGATTGCCTGCTGAAAAACAGAACGTAAAGTCATTAAAAAACTAATCATATTTGGCTACAAAAACAACGATGCAACAATTTCCATATCATCATATAAAATAATATACCACCATTATTGAAATCCTGTTACAACTTCTAATGAGATTATCTATATCTTCAAGTATTAAAAAAGTTGTCATTGACCATCAACATTTCAAACCCCAAACAGTTATCCTTTATTAAGGTTACTTCGTTTCTTAACAATTGATTCGCTGGTCGTAATGATTCAAATAATTTTGCCACTTTAACCACATGAATGAAAGTGGTATAAGTATCTTCTCTATTAAAAGCCATTCTTCTTTACCAAAAGGTTTAAAAACTCAGAATAACAGGCTTTCAAGGATGTAAAGTCTAATACAGGAAGCTTTAAGTTGATTACGGCAGTCATTGATCCAGAACTTAACCCTTAAAGCTTTGAAAATAAATGCTTTATCAAGGACCATTACAAATTTCAATGTTTGCGGTTGAGATGCAAGGCTTAGTTTGAAAACACAATGACTGATGTTTTTTTTTTTTGGATATCTTCAGAAGTCAAAAGGTGCCAACACCAAAGTACGAGCGGGAACGTAAGAAACACGTTCAATGACTCAAATCTTGTCAACAAAACATACAGAGAGTATGTCAAGAAGTTTCAAAGGAGAAAATCACAAGTCCGATGAATCAAATGAAAGACCAATTGCTAGAGTTAGACCACTGAGAGTATCATGGATTTCTGATTCCAGATCCTACCAAAAAATCAGACGGGAATGTGTCATTGTGTAAAAATAAAGAAATAGATATTAAAGCATCCAAAGGATGTCTTTAATTGAACCATTACCATCCAGTTCTCAAAAGAACAATCTTTTAAAATAAGAACACCGCTCGTTTCTATGAGAAGACTTTAAAGCCAAAGTATTTTGAATCGAACCGCATCGAGATCATTATCGATGAATCTTCTAAACCTAAACCTGGTAGACTTTTAACTTCCCACTTGTTCAGCATTGCATCAGAATGGGACTTTCATTTTGACGGGTTATATTTTAATTAAAAAACTGTATGCTGTCAGAAAAATGATAATAAGACAAAAGAAAATACCAGAAAAAACTACTGGTTATCAAAGGGAACCATGACCCTGTATAATTTTCCTGAGTGTAGTCTCGACATCGGTATTGAGTCTGGGAGATTGTACCTGTAGAAAATTGAACAGTTGACCACAATTTTTGACCAAGAAATGCTAAACTCCTGCAGATGAAAATCCAGATATACTCCAAAACAAAAAAAAACAAAAAAAAAAAAGAAAAAAAAAAAGA
>JADIOT010002514.1:0-11375 GCA_018343995.1 Waltiozyma sp. UFMG-CM-Y6624
TAACACCCTTGTAAAAAACCAAGACCATTAGAGCCCTCATTAATTCATATTGATTCCACCCGAATCATAAACTTTGTTAATGTTGAATTTCTGTAATACTTGAATTGAATCTCTAACAGAAATTCTACAACTATCACCATTCTTAACCTTTAGTTTCTCTGGTTCAGAATGATGATTCATCGTATCTTGCTTTTTTTCCCACTTTCTTAAACTCTTCTAATTTCCTTTATCATCTCTCTGTAATAGCTCTTCATTTGGTGATGAACATGAAGGATATCCTTCATAATTTCAACACCAATATTCAACCACTCTATCGAGTTATATCTTCTAGTAATCCTCAGAAACCACAAGATTTCAACAAATGAGATTAGATCGAACAAATTTTCAGGGGCTTCCTTCACAGGGAAATAGATATCTAATATTTTAATATCAGCAACCGCTACATCTTCTTTTATTACAGCCTTCCATAGGTACTGGGAGACTTCACAGAATTGAAAGAGATGTTGGAATGTTTCCTTTGTTTTATGACAGAGACAACACAATAAATCGGTTAGATTTGGCTTTTCTGAATTGTGTACTATTGGTCAAAACTTAAAAGTGATCGAGACAATCAATCAACATCTTTTAATGTTCACAACGACTGCCTGGCTGGCGCAATCGGTAGCGCGTGAGACTCTTAATTTGGGAATTTTCATTCTTGTTTAAAGTAATCTCAAGGCTGTGGGTTCGAGCCCCACGTCGGGCATATCTTAATTTTTTTCTTTTCACCATTAATTTTAAATTCCGGGAATCTTTATCTAAAAGAGTCATCATTAACAATCAAAAAAAGTTTATTATTTGCGATGTATTTTTTTCTATTCATTATAAATTATTAGTTAATTACCCCCTCCAAAAACATTGTACTCAGAATGACCAGTCATTTGTACACCGTTTGATTGTTGACCGAAGTAGTGTTGGTTTTGTGGCAACATACCATTACTGTTATAACTATTAGTCATATTAATGGTCCTATTAAAACCGTGGTCATAATCTTTAGCATTAGTGTTATTGTACATCTGGTGAGATTGTTGCATATACTGTGGTTGTTGATGTATCTGGGCAAAGTAACCCTGATCATAAACTGGTTGTTGATTGTTTTCGTAATATTGTTGTTGATGAGCGTTAACAGGGATTCCAAAGTAATTTTGAGCCTGTTGATGATTATAGTCAAACTCCGGAGCCTTGTTATTTGAAATGAATTGATGCATAGAATTTTGTGAAAGTTGAGGAGCTTGCCCTCTAAAACCGTTTGGTGATCTATTGCGGGAATTGTAGTTTGATGGTTTATTGTTGGAGCCATTACCACTGTTTCTGTTCTTATTTCTCATAGAATTGCCATTGTTATTAGTCGAGTGGGATCTTTGATGTCCTCTTCCATTTGAGGAAGAACCTGAGTTGCTAGAGGTGGCTAAACCAACTTCTTCAAGTAATCGCTTGTACCCTTGGTAAGATGTAACGTTCATTTTCAAGAGAACTCTTCTTACTTGAGCGATAATATTCTTTCTGATTTCACCTTCAAATTGAGAATTGGAAACGATCTTTTGGACAAATGAGGCACCATGGGCAGAATCTTGTAAGATTTCAGATAAGACTTCAGGTGGAGATGGCAAATCAGAAACATCGGAGATAGAGATGGAAGTGACTGGACCAAACAAAGCATTGAAGATCATATTTCTAGCTTCGATTTCATAACGATTGTTAAGGATTTTCAAAATTGTCAGAGAAGCAAGCTTGTGGGTACATAAAGTTCCCAAATGAGATATCAGTCTTGGAGCCAACAAAACGTACCTATTTGGTAGAGTGCAGGTATCCAAGAACCATGTGATCAAAAGCGCAGAATTTTGGTTGACAGCAAGGTAACGAGCATGTAAGATGATAGCAGCAGAAACGATAGCAGTCTGTGGGGCAGTAGCCTCGTGGGATTCAAGACAAGCTCTGATGGCCCTTGCACCGAACCTATTTTGAACAATGAGCCAGAACTTTGCCAAGATTGCCTCAAAGATAAAGTCATTCCATGGAGAACCGAATTTAAGTGAGCATTGGATAACATAGTTACCATATTGATCGTTCAACAAAGGCACACAGTACGGTTTTAAGCTTGAAGCCACAATATTTTTTTGAAGAGGAGAATCAGCAACATTGATCATCTTCTGAGCAGACCAAGTACCATTCTTGTGAATACCCATCTGAGCCAAATAAGGAGAAACCTCCTTCAACATGACGAACTTGATAGAATCAGATGAGAATTCAAAGAGTTTTTGAACAACCGTGTTACCGAGATAATCACTGGCAAGTTCTGGCAATTCATCTAGCATGGCCAAAGACAATTCCTCAACCTCAATAGCACTCATACTGTTTGAATCCATGGCCTTACGAGCTTCTCTTAACTTTGGAGCATCGTATTCCTTGACAAGAATAGGTTCAGGTAATGGGCCAAAGTCAGTGTCAAAGCCTTGATAAGAGAGAGCATTACGAATAATAGTTTTGACTTGACCAGAATCACGTGGAATACCAAGTTTCTGAACAGCGTCAAAAATATCATCCACCAGATCAACGAATTGCAATGGTTGTTCTTGAACCATATTAAAATTGTAATCATTGGTCATGTTGGTGGCAGTTAAATTGGTTTTAACGGGATCCATGTATTCTTGCGGTTCGCCATTGATTTGAATATGCTGTGGTGCATTAACACAACTCTTATTGACGACAGAAGATGAAACAACAGCAGCAGTAGCAGAAGAAGAAGAGAAAGGAACAGACGAATTAACAGTGGCAGAAACATCCGAATGAACCTCTGATGGCAAGATTTTAGCAAATGTAACTAGACATGGATAGCCTGGTAATAATTCTTGATGATTTAATTGAACCTTTGCTTGCATTGCCATTTGGATGGTTTTATATTCCACCAAGGCAGCCTCATTGCCAATAAATAATCTGACTGTACGAACATTACCAAACTTAATTAGGACAGAAGCCAGAGCAAAAGGTGTGATCTGCTGTGAAGGAAGCTTGCTGATGTAAATGGTATTAGTTGGACCCAAGTTGGAATCAACATATGTAGAAGTCCAATTCAATAGACGTGGATCAATGTTGTCTAATAATAAAGGTTGATTGATGTTGCTATTGGTGTTGTGCTGTAAGTTGTGATGCTGATGCTGTAATTGAACATTGTGAGAAGAATCTGTAGCCTTTTGAGATGGGCAAGGGGATCTTTGTTCAGGATGTTCATTAATAGAATGTGGTTGCAAAGAGTACAAGGAAGTCATTATTGTATCATTAGTGCCATTCTGAATAGTCTGAGCGCGGGGTCTCAAGGCGGACATGGATGGTTCGTTACCATGTAGGCCATTTGAACTGTGAAGAAGAGCCTCAAGATGCAGGGAGTTCTTAGCAGGAATATTTTCATTAATCAAGAAATTCTGCAATAAATAATTACCATTAGGTTCGTTGGTAGCCAAATTATTTGTAGAATAAGCACGTGCTCTATTGCCAGTGAAGAGAGGATCTGGCACATTAGAAGACGAAGAGGAAGAAACAGGTTCCAATTGCAATGGTGCTTCCAGAGCACTAGAATGTGGGATTAATGTGTTTAAAGAAGAAGGTTGGGTGATGGCTGAGTGGGAATTAGAGGAAGATGAAGAGATACCAACAGCATCAACACCCCAGATTGAGTTTGATTCCGAAAGGCCTAACAGAGAGCCTGAACGAAGTCTAGTCTTTGTTTGTGGAGCTGGTAGCTCTAGAGAATTGGAGCCCATTTGTGATGAGATAGACAATGAATCAAAGTTCAAAGATGAAGGATTAAGAGTTGCAGAAGCGGCAGAACTTGCGGCAGATGAGGATGAAATAATGGAAGAACCAGATGACGAAGAAGGTCCTTGAGGCATCAATGGTGTTGTAGAAGAATATAATCTAGAAGGGAGAGTACCAGCTCTGGCACGTCTATATGAACCCAAACCACCACCGGTTGAGTTTATTTGTTGTTGGACATTGTAATTTGGAGAAAGAGACCGCTGAGGGGCCAAAGCTGGAACGTGAGAACTCATCTGTTGATCAGAGACAGAGAGGAAAGAGTTCAATTCCTGGGTATGATTCATGATGTGGTCTGTGTTATATAGGTGAATACTCCAATAATATTAGTAGACAATAGCACGGTTTGACATACAATGTGGTGGGGCGCTTAAGTTGAATTAGTGGAGGACGTAAACGAGATGCAAAGAAGAGTTGGAAAGACGAGGGGAATACGATTAGCAGATTAATTGTTAAGTAACAAGCAAAAATAAAAAAAAAAGATTAGTGTTTTCTGTAAAGTGTAATCTGTATCTGAGAGAGGGAAAATGCTTAAGTTGGCAATAACAGGTTGCTATTTATGTCAATGAGATCACAACAGCTTATAAAAATGGTGGAAAATTTGAATGGCAAACATTAACGAACAAACTCCAAAAAAAGGTTAAACGCTGGGGCGATGCATTTCCCAGCGTCGGCATTAATAGGGGCTAGGTAAACTTAACGCGCGCAAAATTGTAGAAGTAAATATTAACGCGCACTGTCCGACTTTGTCGGGCCATTGACATGGAAAAAAAAAAAAAAAGTCTCAACAATATTGATGGGGGCCAGTTAAAAAACCACCACCACGGGATTAATATTGGGTACAAGATTTTACAATGTTGTATCTAATCAAATGATATCTAGAAAACTCAGCAGTCATATATATTGTCGCCCCTTTAATTTAGAGTATTTTGCTTGACAATATCTTTTTTGAATTTGGAGAAGTGATGAATTGTCAAAGACAAAAATTCGAAACTATGTAATTGTACATATTTAGTTTGTAAAACCAAATAAATATACATCATAGTCTACGATTAATTTCAAATTAACGTTTTTAAACCATCATTTCCTAACCTCAATATATATATATAATGGCCACTCATGACTTTTTAGAGGCTTCTTCGCAACTTTCAACACATTTATTGGTCGTCGAGACTTGCAAAAATTTTAAATTCTTACTATTATTATATCCTTAAATAAAAACAGAGCGTGTGAAAAAGAAAAAACACCAATATAATTGTTAGGTTTTGTCATAATTAAGGACGTGTTTTGGATTCGACCTGTTGCTTTCTACCACTGTGGTTTTTTTTTTTTAATTTTTAATTTTGTTGAGTTTCATAATAAGTTTTTTTTTGTCTCGACGCGGCATGGTTCAGTTTTCGGTCCGACTACCGAGTGTGAGGTGAACAACCGGTTATAATCGGCAAAAACTGTTTCTAAACTTAGAGAGAGTGAATTGACATTGATTCCAAAAGTTTACCATAGAATTCTAAATTCAGAGTATAACACGACGATATAACTTGCACTGAAGTGATAAGAATATCTTGTGCACGTGAATCTTACCTCTCTTGTGAGAAATTGTATGAAACTACACTGCTGGATTGGAGAAATTTATCTCGATTAAATTCTTAAAAAAAAAAATAGTTGTATTATTTTGTACCTCAAATTAAACTTATATATCATATTGTTGTCATAGCAACTCAAAATTTGCATTGTTTTTGTATAAATATTTCCTCTTTAGGAGAATTCAAAACAAATAAAGATCACCAATTACGGAAATCTGTGAAAATGTTGCGCAACCAAAAAAATAAACAAAAGAATAAAATGATCAATGTCTTAGCAATTGTATTCAAGTATAGGCTGTGAAAAATTACATCAATTGATATAGAAGAACTTTCTTTCTTTATTTTTTTTTTTTCTTTAATTCCAATTCAACCAACTGATAATCCATTCGTTTTGAACAAACCAGTTTTTTTTTTTCTTCTTCTAATAATTTTAATAACAATTTATCCAACGGCCTATTATAAACAGAAACCCACTTTAAGTTTTGGTTTATAAAACAATTTTAAATTCTAGCACATATATTTGATTAAGATAAACAAAAAAAAAAAGCCATGTCTGCACCTGCAACACCATCTAAGCAAGTGCTATTTAATGGCGGGGACAATCCATTCCTTGATGCTTTAAGAAAGGAGGACAACAATAAGATTATGAACCAGTCTTATGACGAATTATTGGAAGTCTTAGATAAGAATATCTCGTCTGTTTCTATTAATATTGGGAATGGCGACGATGAAGACACTGATGGGAACTCAACCTACAACATTTCAGAAGATGTTGCGCCATTAAACCTTAAGGCCAATTCTGAGATTAATACCTCAAATATTTTGGATCAAAGTTACGAAGAAGATGAATTGATGCAAGACATTCCAAGAGTTCCATCTTTTGATGAATTACAGTACAACACACACTTGAACAGAACTACCTCTCTTTCCAGAGTCTCAGGTCCAAGAAAGTTCTCTAATCCATCTAGAAGTGTTTCCTTTTTATATTCGAACGGCGGCGCACGTGACAACTCTCCTTCCAAGAAATCTGTTATTTTTGAATCATCACCACCAAAAGTCCTTGAATATGATCAATTGACACCAGAGAATTCAGATGATTCATTTTATGACGAGATTCAATCCATGGATGAACCATTCAATTCCACTTGGAGTCCAAAACAGAGAAAGGATCTTGCAAAGCTGATTCCTCCTTCTCCACCAAAACATTTCATGTTCTCTCCATCTCCAAAGAAAGATACAAGTATGAATTCCAGTGATGTTAGTTTGAACTTGACTAGAGAAGATCTTGGCACCTTATCAATGACTGTTGAAGAAAGATTGGATTTATTCCTAGATAACGACGAGCTAAATCAAAGACATTATGAAGATGAGTTGAACAGATCTATTCAATCGAGTCCAGCAAAGTCTATCACTAAGGAAGAGCAGAGTTTTTTATTGAAGATTAAGTCCAAGCGGGAAATTCAAGAGACAACCACTGCTGATTTGTTTGAAGAAGATATCACAAACAATGATAAATTGAACAAGAATTTTCTTCAATTAGCCCCTTCTTTGAAAAGGAAAGATTCTAATAATTCCCTCAGAGATGAAGAAAGAATTCTTGAAACTGTCACTATTAATAATGATTCGAATATTCTTACTGAAAAGGCTGAATTTGATGAAATAGAAGAAAAAAATGAGTTGTCAGATAGCTTTATTCAAGAAGACATTACTCCAGAATCACCAGTAAAATCAAGTTATCAATCACCGATTCCGAATGATATCAATGAAGAAGTTTTAGCCAACTCAACCGAACAAGAAGGTACAAGTGTGAGTGATTTGTCACATGTTGGTGATTTCTTAGAGACAAGTGTTGATGTGGGTAAATCCTTTGTTGAGGAACTTAAAGAAGATTCTTTATTCAATTCCTCACCAGATACTTCCAATTATGAACAAGAAACCAATGATATTCTTTTAGAATTAAACGAAAACTCATCGACTCCAAATGTTTCCATTGAAATTCCAAATTCATTAGATCCAACTATATATTCAGCAAATGCCTTTGATACTGATCTTTTCAGTGACAAACAATCTGATTTGGGGGTTATTTCAAAGAAAAAAAGTATTGATTTCCTCTCTATCTGGCATGAAAATCCATTACCAATACCAACACAAGTTCAGCCTCAATATAGTGTAAGAGCTAAGCAAAAGCCTCCTAAGAAAATTATGAAGTTGATTAAATCTTTCCATGATTATGAACATGGTATTGAAGAGGAAGAATTCTTTGAGAGTACTGATCTTTCTATCAATATTTCTGATTTCTCTATTTCCACTTCAACATACACCAAAGAAGATTTGTTTAAAAGATCTTCTCTCATTATGAAGTCAGCTTCGAAACCATCTGTGATTAATAAGCAGAACTTATTTCAACATTCTTATAAAGAAGAAGAAGAAGATGATGATGATGAAGAAGAAGAAGAAGAAGATTCTTCAGTGGTTCGTTATAATGATAAAGATATTTTACCTGATATTTCAAATTCTTCTGATTTCGCTGAAGCCTTTATCGATTGGGAAGTTAAAAATGAACTTAGTATTGAATCCAAGATTCCCAAATCAATACAAAGAGATTTAAAGAAGTTTAAGGATATTTGGAACAACACAGATCCAAAAAGCCAATTTTCTTCAATTTGTAGGAATGATAGTTTGCAACATACCGCTTTTAATTACAATGAAGATATTGCTATGATCAGATCTAATATTCAACAACAAGATCTTGAAGTCATGGACAAAGAGGAATATGGGGTTGATATTTCCTTTGATGGAAATTCTTTTATCGAAAATTCTTCTTCTTCTTCTTCTTCTTCTTCTTCTTCTTCTCTTTCAAACCATGTCAAACTTACAAGTATCAAGGAAACCCCTTTAAAACAGTTCTCTCTTGATTATTCCCAACTTCAGAAATCGAGAAATAATGAACAATCTTATCAAGCTACAAGGACAAATCATAGACTTGTATCTACTAATTCCTTTGCCACTGGATTTAATTTAGATGATGATTTCGATAAAATGAAAGATGAAATTAGATTTATTCCTGTTGATTATGAAAAACCAGCAATTGAAAAGCAAATAAAAGTTGAAACTCCAGAAGAATCAATAATAATTGGAAAAAAAAAGAAGAATAAAACAAAAATCGAAGAATTCACAGATCAAGGAAGACTTTATATTCATATCAATTCTCTTGAAGACCTTGCCTTAGATAAAGTGACTGAACATAAAGCTCAATTTTCTTTATCATTGGACAATTGTACTCATGTAACGGAAACTCCCTTATTGAACCTTACTTCATCTAATTTCAATAAAGTTGATAAAGAATTTGAAATTGTTCTTCAAAAGGAAATCACTGATCTTTATTTTAATTTAAAGGTGAAATTTACCAAAAATAAATATGAATTAGTGGAAAAATTGGAAAAAATTCCAATAACAAAAGGGAAAAAATTTTCACAAATTTTTTCAATGAAACCAAAATATAAATTTGAAAAAAGATATGTAACACAAGAAAAATCTAAAGATCAATGGGATACATCTTTTAGTGAAGATGGAACTTTTGGTAAAAATAAAATCGAATTTAATATTAAAGAAAATACAATTAAAGGTAAAAAGGATACATATATTATTGAATTGTTTAATGATTGGAGAAAAGATCATAAAAATGGACAAATTATACCATTATCTTTAATTGGTAAATTGAACGTTACAATGCTTTATATTCCAAGAACTTTTAATTTTGAAAATTTACCACCATCTATTCAAATTGCTGAATCTGTGGCTAAACATTGGTTAGAACAATCATTGATGACTTATGAAGGGTATTTACATCAAGAAGGTGGTGATTGTTTAATGTGGAAACGTCGTTTTTTCAAATTAAGAGGTATTGAATTGATTGGATTAAATGAAAATTTAAAACCACGTGTAAAAATAAATTTAAGTAATGTTAAATTTATTTTTTATAAAGGTAAAAAATTTATTAAAAATTCAAGAATTTTAACAGATGAATTTCTTATTAATGATAGTTTTAAATTAATCTTTTTTAATAATGAGATTTTAAACTTTAAAGCTGATTTAACATCAAATCAATTAAAATGGATTGAAATTTTAGAAAAAGTGATTGAATTGAATAAACTTAATCAACCTTGGGTCAAATTGGTTTCTGAAAAGTTATATTGAGCTATATCTTATATATAAATATAATATTAATTTAATTAATTTAATTAATTTATAAATTGATAATGATCTTATCTACGTTTAGATCCAGCACCAATCTTATTACGATCTCTAAAGTTATTCCCAGAACTGAATTTCTTTTGTTCAAACTTCAAATCATTTTCATCTTTTGAATCATGTTCTCTTTGTTGAGAAGAAGGACCTTGAGGAAGTTTGGGTATTTTGAGCTTAGTAGTTGAGGTTTGTTGTTGTTGTTGTTGCTGTTGTTGTTGTTGTTGTTGTTGTTGTGGCTGAGTAGGAATCATTGGCGGCATTTGAGGTAAGGATGGCATTTGAGGCATTTGTGGCATCATACCAGGCATTATTGGAGGCATACCAGGCATCATTGGAGGCATACCAGGCATAGTTGGTAACCCAGGGATAGGAGGAGGCATAAAATTCATCATAAGCTTGTTATTATTTGCTCTTGTTGAATCTTGTTTCATACAATATGCAGTCCATGTCATTTCATCAAAACCATAGTTAAAATATTCAGAGATATCTGCACCTGGTTGTCTCCATGGCTTTTCCTTAAGATCTTGTAAGTTCAAAGATGTGATTGGTTTACCTTCGAATTCCCCCACTTTGTTAATATCAATACCTGGAACTCTGGTGGTGATACTTGTATCTGAAGTTTGTGCACCCGTATTGGTCTTTTCATCCTCTCCATTAGTTTCGGTTGTTGTTGTTGCTTCTTCTGTTTCAATTACAAGTTCCGCAGTGGCTGAGTCTGCAGAAAGAATCGATGTCGTAGTGGCTACTGATGTGTCTTCTAATTTGATTTCTGTTTTAGAATTCTTTGTTTCCTCTTCACCAATAATAAATTCGATATCTGAGTCTGAATCAGATTCATCATCTTCTTCTTCTTCTTCTTCGTTGTCTTCAGTGGAAGGTGCGGCTTCTTCTTGCTTTATATTATTATTATTATTATTATTATTATTATTCGTAGAAGTGACGGCGATTGTTTGTTCAACATCATCATCACCGTATAAAAAGGCATCGTCTTCATCTTCAATTGGCTGCATTTTGTGGTATTGAGGAAAACTTATATATAATCCTTTTTTATTTTTATTTTATTTATTATTATTGTCGACAAAATTATATATACGCGTTCATCATCATTTAATTTCTTAACTTAAAAATGTTAACTCAAAAAAAAAACTACAAGTTTCGCGATTCAAAAGATCTTAAAAAGCAAAAAAATTAAAAAAAACAGTATGAATCCAACTTTAAAACAATTAATGACACACACACATAATTTAAAATTATTTAAACCTTCTTTTTTTTATATATATATATATATATAAACTATAAAGTGATACCAAGTATAAGCTTTTAAAGTTACAATGTCTTAATATCTTAATACAAAAACGATAGATAAGATATGATACAAAATGATATCTTATCAATTTTTTTTTAAAAAAAAAGGGGGGGGTTTCTTTTTTTTTTAAAAAAACAAATTTACAATTGCTTTTAGTTTTTTTTTTAAACAGTTGGTGATCTAGACATGATAAAAAAAAACTTTATAATTGGTATACAATTTCATTAAATTGATGTACCTTAAAATTATATTATATTCAATGTAAAATTGTGGCAGAAATATGCAAGCTATGTAAAGCAGAATAATCAACCTTAATCTAGGGTTAGTTCACTAACTGTATTGAATTAAAAAAAAAAAAAAAAAAAAAAAAAAAAAAAAAAAAACAAACT
>JADIOT010002516.1:0-35607 GCA_018343995.1 Waltiozyma sp. UFMG-CM-Y6624
AACTAAGTATGCATGTGTAGTCAACATTTGAGGATGAATGATTTCGTCAACTTGATTTCTGTGGAATGGTGATATTCTAATAGCAACTTTGTCATAACCAAACTTTTGACCAATCTTATCAACAACCTCTAATGGATAAGTACATCTCTTTTCAATTGAACCACCAAATTTATCGGATCTATTGTTAGCTAAAGGATTCAAGAACTGAGAATTGGTATAACCGTTGGCAAAATGAACTTCAACACCATCTGCACCAATAGCAAAAAGCTCATCAGCAGCATTAACATAGGATTCGATTACACTTTCCATCTTTTCAATTGAGACGTTGTTAATGTAATTTGGTTCAAATCTACCAAACCAAAGTTGAACAAAAATGAAAGATTTATTAGCATGAATAGCATCAATGACTTTCTTTAATTCCACAAGGGATTCTTTAGACACAGTTGGAATCTTTTCTTTTGAAATAATGCAGTGACATAAGTGATGAAATCATGTTCCAAATTATCGAATAGAACTATGGAAATGGCCTTCTGTTTCAACTCATTTGCTAAATTAGATGATTTGATACCAATGGTATTCCAAATTGCAAATTCACAAACAATTAACTTTTCCAACTGCTCATATATTAATTCTGGATTTTTTTCATTTTGTGAAAAAACAGATTTATGATAATCTGAGTAATAATTTACAGAGTTTTCAATGATAAGAGTATCGACAACACTATATGTTCCTTGAATCACACCAAATGCCTCCTTAATTTTAGTCAAAGTATCAAGAGAGTTAACTAAGGCATTCTGGTTAAAATCTACTCTTGACTGATTCAAAGTTTCAGCAAAACCCATGATGATCTTTGTTCCAAGATTATGAAGGTTTTCAATCTTCAAGTAACGACTTTCCTTCCAGTATCTATCAATGGTCCTTCTATATGCATTTCTTAAAAGATAAGTCCGGTCCAAATAAGTGTAGATCCCTTGTAATCTCAGTGCTATAGTGTTCATCTCATCGTAGATCATTAGGAATGACCGAAGACAATCTAGATTTCCACCATTAAGAGAATCTTCATACTTTTCAAACAATGTATTCATATGCTTATCAATACGAATATATAGTTCCTTACTCAGTGTACTTGAATTCAACACAAGGATAGTACTGGTGTTTCTTTTGTGACGGGATGAACATATCCATTCAACAGTCCTATATAGGCGTAGAGGACTGATTGTGAGTTCTTGATTGTTGAATATACGGTTGGTTTGAAGTATCAGTTGTAAATGTAGGGCTGATAAAGAATCAGATGAGGTATGATTTTGAAGATTGATACCATGTTCTTGTTCTTCAAAATGTATGACCGACATTACGGGATTTTTTTTTTTTTTGAAAAAAATTAGAGCTAGTGTTGAAATATATTTCTATCTTAGCCTAGATAAATAGGCTGGCTAGGTTACTGTTATGTAAAACAAGTATACTTAAATTAGTTTAACATGTATTTGGATTAACCGCTTAAAATCTTTAGCTTGTAATTGGACCGTGACTCTATGGCAGACAGGTTCTCTCTCTAAAAGGCCAGTCAGACTCTATACGATGATCAACAAACAAATTAATATATTGAAATATGTACGATGTAGGTCTTAATAGTTGAGATCTTATAACCTCAATAATTTTAAAACAATCAAGGACCGAATAAATTAGTTGTTACTGACTGAATTAGGCTATAATCACCAATATTCTCCGAAATAGGAAATTCTGGCCTAACAGATTCTATCTTTTACTACGACAATTAAACACTTGAAATATTTTAATTCATTTTTTTTTCTCAGCAGACAGTAAAACACAGAGAAAGATTCACAAATGATTCCACAATTTTAGTTAGGGGGATTTTTGCCACAATAATATTCAGTTGAAATTTGGGCAAGTGATCGAATCGATGATACACCAAGAAGTTTGAACTTATAATGGCAATCAAGAAATATAGACCCCTTAACTTATGTCAACATCAATGACCAATCACAAGCTTTTTCAGAAACAAATACGAGTTCTAGACTCTGGGCGCAAAACTCAAAATTACTAACATAAATAATTAAGGTATGGCGGGGTGTGACCAGTTGCCTAATTCTTGTTTTTTTTAATAAAACACGGGGATAAAAGTAATAAAATTTATTTCCTGGGCACACACGCACGCGTGTGTAATTCTATGGCCCACGTTTGCGCTTGTATAAATTAGCCACTGATTGTTCCCAGATATGGGAATATTCGCGCACTATTTTGTATTGTACTGCTGGTGGGCGCACAACTTTTAGATAATCTACATCGAGAAGGGGTCTGACATCTTTTTTTTTTAAGTTTCAACTATTCGGTACATCTTGGAAAGATTTCATCATCTAAATACATAAACCTGGTCAATAAATAGTATAAATCTAAGCTATTTCCTCATTGGTCACTTAATGTCTTCAGACCATTCAAAATTTAGGACCTTATAGCAACCGAT
Source organism: Waltiozyma sp. UFMG-CM-Y6624 (assembly GCA_018343995.1). Taxonomy (NCBI): domain Eukaryota; kingdom Fungi; phylum Ascomycota; class Saccharomycetes; order Phaffomycetales; family Wickerhamomycetaceae; genus Waltiozyma; species Waltiozyma sp. UFMG-CM-Y6624. Next base: position 2,483 of record JADIOT010002516.1, read on the forward strand.
ATTAAGCATTTATCTAACAGGATTTTCTTTCTAGATACGCCAGTACACACAACTGTACTTAAGTCACACGAACACTAACATAAATAAATATCTATACTATTAATAATATCACACATACTAAAGAAACTTAAAACTCTTTTAAAACATGTTTGGATTTCTCAAGAAGAGTAAAACCAACGATTCAGCATCGATAAATGGCTCCCATAATAGCTCTACCCCACAACATCTTGCATCCTCCTTTCTTCACCGTAGGAAGACTTCAACTTCAACAAACACTAAATTTGAGACAAATGCAGAAGGAACGGATACAGATAGCCTCAAACCACGCTCAAAGTCATTCAATATATCAAGGTTGTTTCTTAATGAACTTCAAGAATCCCACGAAAATACGGAAGGCAAACGTCGTGATTCTTACACATCTAATGCCCTTTCATTCTCTGACGATGATTCATCTTCTGAATTTAATAGAGTTCCAGGACAAAAACTAAGAGCCAATTCTACTACTTCTGGGATAGACCTTAATTTGTCCTTATCACGATTCACTTCTATAAACCAGGATAAGTTTGCTTCTCAGCTATTATCCTTGCTTCATTCCAAAGGTTTGTCCAACCCATTCATTATATCTGAAAATAAAGAACTTAAACTGTCATTTTCCTCCAATGGAGAGTACATATTTCTTCCCAGTATGCAGGACAATGAAGAAGATGAATCAGAACATATCAATAATGATGATGATTCAGATCCTGTTGTTTTTAATTTCGCTGTCATCTTATCGCTTGAGAAGGATACAGAGATTGATATCAAAGCTGGGTTCCTAAGCTCTGTTGCCGATATCAACTGGACCAAAGGTATTCCAAACAATCGTGCAATTAGAAACGAGATGTTTGAATTGGGACATTTGGATTTGAATATGACAAGTGACTCGATGAACTATCAAGTGTCTGCACAAGATGGCTTGGTTAGCGAATTAGACAATGACATTGTCTCAAAGTCTTACAAGTTCAAGAAGATTAGTGATGTCTCTGAGGAACCGTATTTTGATTCACAGAACGAGTTTAAATTTTACAACCGTCACAAGGTGAATCCAAAGCTCTTCAAGGCTGGAGACTATGTATTTTTCAATTCTGTACTTATTTCGCCTTCAATTACTGAATCACTCAACACTTTGAACACACATATTTGCCACCATTTCAAGATTTTTATCAATGATCATTGCTACAGACATGAGCTTAAGATGATCAGAGGTCCACCACTTGCAGGGATCTCTTCCAATGATAAGCCTCTGTACATCAATAAAACTTGGAATGATTCACTGTCCTATGAATTGACCTTACCTAAGAAATTTGTCACTATTGGAGACGAGTTACCTGTGAAAATGAAGTTTGCTCCATTGCAGAAGGGTATCATATTGAAGAGAATCAAGGTGAATATTCTTGAAACCTTGTCTTACTCTTCAAAGGATCTAAAGTATGAGACTGAGGATAGGGAGTATGCTATCCATGAAAAGTACATCACAGGGAACAATGTCACTGAGGAAAACTTTAAGGTTGCACCTTTATTGGAAATCAAAGCCAATCCACAGAGAAATTCCCAATCGCTAAGAGAGGTTGTACTGAAACCCAATCATCTACTTAATACGGACAATTTGTTGGAGAGTTGCTATGAAATGGATTCTCATCTCCGAGATTCAATGATACAGATTGCTAGTCCGCTACGTATTCTCAGTTATCTGTCATTCCAAAACAAGGAGAACATCAGCAAGTTCACGAACAAAGAAACCAAAATGGTCAGTGATAATTTCAACCTAGACATAAAGACGAGATACAACGATTTCAAGCATCGTCTTCACCCTGACTCAGCCAATTCCAAATTCATCAGGATTTCCCACAAGTTCCAGATCTCATTACGTGTCAGTAAGCTGAACCAAGAAGACAATAAATATCACCATTATGAAGTTGTAATCGATACGCCAATCTATCTGTTGGACTCCAACTGTACTGGGTCCAACTTGATATTGCCATCCTACAATGATTCCACTGGAACCACCAACAACGTTTTACTGAATTCATTTTTGGATGATTTTGAAATCAACATGGACCCAGGAGACAAACAAAATCAACTTCCTTCTTTCGAACAAGCCACTTCACCATTCAATTCGCCAGCTTTGATCCCAATGTGTTATACAACATCTTCAGAACTCAATACAAATGCACTTTCACGTACTTCTACCATCGGGACCACAACTTTGGAAAGATACCGTTCGAACATCGACGATATGCTCCTATCGCCACCAGCTTTGGGCATCGCTAACAACAACAGTGGTAATGCGTTCCCAACTTCACGAAGAGGTAGCCGAGTCTCCGCCAATATTCTGGAACCATTTGAAGAAGACGAAACTGGAGCTGAAGTGCCACCACCTCCGGAATATTCAGAGTATGGTGAATCTCAGCCAAATGATGAAAGAGAGAGTGTGGCATCGAGCACATCAAGTCAAAACATTGAGAGCACTAGCATTAAAATCTGCATCTCTTCGCCGAATACTTCTGAGGACATTGGCATGAATTTTCCAGGAACAGCTAAGAATGGGAATGTAGTAAGAGACACCACTAATAAAGAACCAGGGGCTGATTTTGATAGAGAAAGCATTGATCTTACAGAACAGTTTAGTAAGGCGGTCTTTGATGGTGTTGGAAAGAGTCTGCTTGGTCCAAATAGCGTTTCTGGGGCTCGTTGAATAAGCTCAACTCCTGGGCGCTTGTGATAATTCATAATATTTAGTATTTAGACAGATATCCTAATAAATATATGGAGGTGTATGTCTACACAATTGACGAGTTTTTAAAGTTAAATAGCACACACGCTCTGGTTTAGAATCCTTTGACATATGCGCCTTTTCGTTCCTTGCTTCACCAGCCCATCAAAATTTTCAGAATGAATATTGGTGTCACTTGGATGTAAAAACCAAAGATAAATTAATCTAATTCCTAGACAAAAATATAGAACCAGAACGAAAAACTGAGCCAACTCAAAAAGCAAACCACTGAAACAAAGTCACCAATAATGGTCAATGATGGATAGACGTTAAAACAAATGAAGTTCTTACTTATAGAAAACATATAAAAAAAAAATTGCAAATTTTTTTATTTATCTTTTCGTTTTTATCTAATAATTTTAATTTCCTAGTCCCCCAGTTCGAGAGAGCTCAGAGTCTCCGGGAGTTTCGTTGTACAAGCATCTTCCAAGCCCTGGATAAAGTTCCTCTAAGTTTTAGTGAGAATTCTGATTTTACTTGGATGGTCTTCAGTTTCTGTCAATATTTTATTTATTTGCTCTGTTAAACGAATTTCGTTTTTAAAATATGTTATGGTGTTTGGAACTCATTATAATGATCAGTAAATAAACTATTTCGACCTTGATTCAATTACCCAGATCTCTCGGGCAAGGGTGCAAACCAGGGTACATGTGATTAAATGCCAAATAAGCTTATTAAAAAAAAAAAAACACGCTTCCAAAGGTATCATATCAATCAAACAAGACCCCTTCAAAAGAATCCAGTAATTTGTCATTCTAACCACCAGTCCTTATTCCTGAGAAGTACTTCTTTAAAAATCGGCGACTCTGAGTACACTGGATTTCATTGCACTATGATCTTTTACGTTACTCCAACATTTCAATTATTAGGAAATATTTTAAAATATGCAATCATAATTGGTAATATTTACACCAATTTTGAAGATTGAAACTGTTTTTTTTCTCTCTTTCTTTCTTTTTATTTAGTCACTAGTATACAGACTTCAACGCCAGCCTTATATACATTTTATATTCAAGCTAAAAATTGGATTAGACCTTTAATTATTTTTTTAAAAAAAAACACGAAACTGAAACAAGTTTAGACTCCGGCCAAAAAAACAAAAAAAAAAAAAGCTTATCAGCTACTGTAGATAATATTTCCAATTGATGTCTTACAATATAATCGTCAGATTCAGTAAATATATATCTGTTATAGAGCATAGTCCTATATCGTGTCACGTGCTATGATTGCTTATCTATTCGGGAATATGCAACAGCGTAGCAACATTCACTGGTATAAATTGGGCTTAGATATCTATTCTCAAGACACACCCTCATATACGTTATATATTATTTATAGGTTAAGTCGAAATTAGACAATAAACATTAGTTAAAATAGTCTAACAATATCTTAACACAAAACTTTATCAACTGCAAGCACATGCACGTACAGGAAGGAAGATAATTTGTCTTTGGCGCTGGCGAATTAAAAAAAAAAAAAAACGCTGGAAACTTGAAATAAGAAAAGGGTTCTTTTTTTTTTCCTCCTTCCTTGAACTAACATTTGGTGACTACAATCATTTTGTTTTATCAGATTGATAATTGAGTAATCTATCTTATGTCTGTCAAAGTGTCTAGTGTTCAGCATTCAAGCCTTAGACTCAATTTACCAAGCATCGCCATCGATTAAAACGGTAAACATAGACTCTTCAACAGAAACATAAAATATACAGAACACACTGATTTCTCATTGACCCTACCCTTATGACCAACCATAAAAACACTCTTCATTTTCTCAAAAGAAAAGCAGATGGTATAAGCCAAACCACATGTCCTACAATGGACTTGATGGCTCTAACAAGTGACAATGGTAGCATACTTTCCCTTTATAGAAAATCAGGGGAAGATCAGACACCTGTCTGGGAGACAAATATTTCAACTCTGGGACACGGGACTATCAATTCTGTGATATGGAAACCTGATGGTAGACAAATAGCCATTATCACAAGTAAAAATCAATGTCTCATCTGTGATTCTAATACTTGTTTGATCCTCTCAACTATTCAAGGAGAGACAAATAACGTTCATGATGTGGGTTTTAGTGTTGGAGGTTGGTTTGTTACTTCTTCTTATATTAATAAAAGCAACAACAACAAGAATGCAAAAGCTGAATCCAAATTGAGATTTAAGGGATCTGCAATGAACTTGGACTTATTAAAAAGTTTACCCAAACTACCACCTTTACCTTCCCAGGCTTTCAACGCCAATTGGAATACTACTGGTGGTGGTGTAGCTGCTCAACATAAATTTACTACAAAACAAGCCTTAGAGACAATGATTCATAATTTTGTTGAAGATGATTTGGATCTATTGTTTCTTTTCACTGAATCTAAAGTCAATATTGTGTTTCATGATTTGTTTTCTATCGGTGACATTGAGTTGATTCCAGAGAATCTTGAAGATGAGGAGATTGTCAACTATATTACTACTTCCAAGAAGCTGGACCCATATTCTGCCAAACATTACATAATAACGTCGTCTTTCACTACAATGCAGTATAAATTACGTCGATTCGAAACTGGCTTTGTTCAATATAATAATTACGAATATCTTCAAGAGATAACGTCGTCAAGTTCTAAGATCATTGCCTTGCAGGGATACATTGATGAGGTTCTTACACATTGTCTACAAGATATCAAAAATTACCTTGACTTCAGCAATCGTTTTATAGGTATCCTTAGAAGTGAGCTTCAGGAGCAGAATAAAGGTACTGCTGGTGATGAGTTGTACAACTTGCTTCTTACAGGCATGATGGAAGATGAGGTTAAGGACTGGATTGAGAATACTATAGGTGAAAGAGGCGTCAAAAGATGGATTAAAGCGAGTGAGCTGTCGTTTGACGGTACGAGGCGGTCTATAGTTTACCATATAGCACCTGCTTGTGAGAGAATCTTGCTTCTTTTGGGAAATCTGGGTGGTGCTATAAAGTCTTATGAAATGGTTTATGGAAACAATGATGATTTTGTTCAGTCTGATCTTTTGAAATCAGCTAAAGAAAGTGTAAAGGAAATGTTAAAGACAGTGTTTGATTTTATCCAAAAGGTTAATAAAGAGCAAACTTTATTCAATGCTTTTATTTCGTGGATGCAAGTTTGTCTCAGTGACTTACAAGATGAGAAACCTAAAGTAACATATACTACTTCAGAAGTCTCGGAGTTTTTAAACACATTTTTCGAAAAATCAGGATTATTATTCTTCACACCGTTTATGAAAAGAGCCACTAATTCCGTCAAGATACATACAAACGAATTGTTTAAGATAGTAAAGAGAAAGATTCAAAAATCAGTGGTAACAGACAAGGAATTCTCACAGAATTTAGGAATGATCACAGAATCTCAACAAATGACGCAGATTGAAGATTACTTGTTCATAATAACACATCATGACACGATGGTTGAAATTCATCAATTTGATCTAATCACAGAAAAGCTTCGAAAGATTAGCATTTCAATGTTTTCACAGATCCAAGATCTGAAACTATCCAACTCTAATACAACTCCTAACGATCGAATCGTCAATGTCTTGTCCAGTCATGAATTATTCCAATTTTCAATAGATAATCTCATATCTAAATTGCAAGAATCTCTAGATGCCACAGTTTTCTTCAACATTTCTGAACTTCCATGTGATTACCTTCACCAGACTTTTCAAAACATGGAAGTTGTACAACACCAAGGTTCAAATTTGGGAATCAGTGGATCATCTTTAACGTTAAATTCTGCAAAAATGCAATCTACCACTACAAACTTCAAGCCAACTTATTTAACAAGCATGTCAATTGGAGTCAATAGTGCTCACGTAGAACCAATTCTAAGCGAAAAGACTAATATCAAGAAGCTGAACGTTACAGGTAGAAAATCATTTATAGGTTTGATCTCATGTGATAAGGAGACATACTTAACAATTGATTAATCGTATATATATATATATATATATATTGATTTATTTATTCTAAATTACGCTTATAGTGTGAGTCTTCAATTAATAATCCATTGAAGCAGAGCTATGTTTCTTCGAATTGTTTTGATCTGGTTTTTCACTTGGTTGTAACTTACTCGAGCTGAAATTCGCCACATTGTCAGTGCTAGTAGGAACATGAGCAGTTGGAAGGACATATGGTTTCAATTCACGACGAATTTGTGGCTGTAGATTACCTTGTACTGGAGCTGGGGCCGATGGTGTGTCTCTTACAGAACGATAATCATAGGAAGAGGCTGTGGAAGATGGCTTTGCGTATGGTTGTTGGTTTCTTTGTAAGTTGAAGTATGGCTGGGAAGAAGAAGAAGAGATGGATGATGGAGCTGCACTATGAGTACCTGTTCCTCCTGCCGGAACAGTTGTAATATCCTGTCTTTGATTATATGAGGATCTTTGGTTGTATGACGAGGCTGGTGTTTGAAAAGAAGAAGAAGAAGTGTTAGTGTTATTGTATCTTCCAGAATTAGCACTATTACCTTTGTAATTGTTGCCTCTAAACCCTGAGTTACAAGTGCCAGTACCTGCGGCATTTCTACTTCCATACTGATCATTATTCCTGCCAAATCCACCTGAAGAAGAACCACCTTGTCTTCTACCACCAATACCACCTCTACTAGCAGATGATTCCACGCGTCTCTTCATATCTTCATATTCCTTTTGTTTCAAAATCTCCCTCTTCAAGTATCCTCTGCCTCCCAGTCCACCGCCTAACCTTCTAGGTAACCAATCGTATTCTACTCTTGCTCTTTCATGGTCTGTGATGACCTTTCTCCCTTTGATGAGCATACCATTGGCTTCTTTGAATGCTCTAGTCTTGGAAATAGGGTCGGTAAACACGATAAATGCGTACCCTTTGGATTTGTCTGTGACTTTATCACGGACAATACGGACTTTCTCAATTTCGCCAAATGATAGAAATTCCTTCTGCAGTTCCACTTCATCCACATCATAACTTAAGCGGCCAATAAAAAGAGTTTTCTTAGGATCACCCTTGATATGTGGGTCTTTCGATGGGTCGAATTGTCGTTGAGCTTTCCTTAGTGATTCCTCGTTTTCGATGTGTTTACTTCGCTTAATACGTAGTCTTTTCAATTCTTCTGGCTCTTCTGTTGCTGTGTTGTTTGGGAAAACCTCACTCTGGTATTCTTTAAATTGAGACAGATACTGTGATAGAGGTGATATGGAGGGTGTACGACGTTCTTCAGTGGCATAATCGATGGGCTGAAGGATACGGAGTGGAGCGTTTGGTTCGAAAAGTTTGGACACGTTTGGTCTGAATTTGAAAGTGTCCGTCTGTTAAAATTCATGTCAGTAAGTTGCAAGTTGATTTATCTTGTACTATGTTTTAAAACATACCATAATTTTACCACGAGAGTCAATAAAAAAAGTGGATTATATCTAAAAATCTGTTGTATAACAAGTTAATTTATTAGCTCCATTAAAAATCGAACAGTCCAAATAAATTGTCAGAAATGCGCGAAAATATCTTCAACACTTTCCTTAACTGTATAGTTTAGTAGCTTTTTTTTTTCCAAAAGCAGATCTTTACTTTCAACAACACACAAAACAAGAAACAATACATATAGATCTTTCTCTCTAAATAGCCGCCATCGAAATTTGATAAAGAGTGATAAAAATTGAGGCATTATACGTATCAGCTGTATTATTCCACAATTGATAAATTATTTCAATCAGAAAAAAATAAAATGTTTAGAAAGGATCCTCAAATCAAAGCCTTATCAAACTTGAAGTCTTCCGAAAGAAGACGAATGCTAACTCAGATATTAACAAGCTACAATCTTCCCCAGAACTTAACAAAGGAAACAGAGGAGAAGATTCTTCCAACTACAATAAAGCAAACCACTTTTCGCACGGTCAAAGATGTCATGGGGACCATATATACTGACGATAATCAGAACCCAGTATGGTTCAAGACCAAAGACATTGATGAATTGATTCCAACTATCTACACAGTCTGGAAGGCGCCATGGTTGTTACCAATAGTTCACACACATCCACATGTGATCGAAGTGCTTGAAAATGGTGCTGATTTGATGTTACCTGGATCAGTCCCACCATTTGATGGACGGATCCAACAAGGATCTGTCGTTGGTGTTGCAGATACTAAGGATCCACACTTGATTAAGGCTGTTGGTTTGTCCAATTATAAATTATCTGACTTTGAAAGAACTGTTGGTACCACTGGTGTGGCTGTTAGTGTGCTACATACTAACAACGATATGCTTTTTAGATTGGGTGAGAAAACTGGGAAGAAGATTAGAGCTCCAGAAGTGTTGGATTTTGAGATGTCTTTAAAAGAGGAAGAGGAAGAAGAGACAAGTATCCAACAAGCCACCGAAGATAGTCATACCACGGAAATGGCCAACTTAAGCATTGGTACTGACAATGAAAGCAACGCTAACATTGATAAAGAGGACCAAGATGGGGTTGGTTCGGAGGGTGAAGCCGATGATAATAATGATGATGATGAATTTCAATTAACAACAGAAGACATTGATCATATCTTCAAGAGATCACTTTATCAGACACTCACTCAGCCTGCATCACCACTCAAGCTCCCCTTACCAGCTTCTGAATTTATGAATCATATAAATGAAAATTTACCAGATGCCGACCATCCCTCCATTCAAATGAAAAAGACATCCTGGAAAAAAGCCGCTAAGTATCTAAAAGCCATGGAAAAGGATGGGTTCTTGAAATTAAAGGGTAAAGGTGATACTGTCACCGTTGTCTCTGCTGTCCACAAAGAGGGTAATGAAACGTTAAAAAACTTTGTTCCTTACAAGATCAAGAAGAAGAACAATGCGTCTTCTGGGGTCACATTATCCAAAGAGGCAATCAAGAATAGTCAAGGTGCGTTGGCTTTGGAAAAATGGTACAAAGCCACTTCACCAATCAGACAAGTCTTCAACGATCTGGATATGTCATATGTCGATTACTACTCACCAGCACAAGTGAAAGACATACTGGGGAAATACATTGGTAAGAATGAGTTGATCAACCAAAAAAACAAGAAGACAATCATTATGGACGATTTGTTATACTCATTGCTCAACAAGAACAAAAGGCCAGACTCAAGAGTATTAGGCCGTGATCAAATACTGGAACCATTCCTGGCTAAATTCACAGAATTCTATAAAATTGTTGATCCCAAGGAACCAACTACCAAAGAATCATCCCCGATCAGAGGTTCAGTTCCAACAGTTCAGATAATAACGGAGACTAAGATCGGTAGGAAAGTGATCACCAGAACCTCCAATTTTGAAGCGTTTGGTATTAATGCTTCGCAATTTGCCAATGAACTGAAGGTCAAATGTTCAGGGTCAACTACCATTGCTCCAAATGTTCAAAACCCAAAATTGACAGAGGTTACTGTACAAGGTCCACATGGTAAGACTGTGATTGACTTGTTGAACAAGAAGTATGGCCTGAATGTTAACTGGATCAAGTTTGATGATAAAAGTAAAGGAAAAAAGAAAAAGCCAACTGCAGTAACACCAAGTTCTTAAATGAGTTCATCTTATACATTTAAATGGTATTAAAATAGTAAAATATTATAAAATATACATATACACAAATATATACAAGACAATAAAATCCCCCTGCTGCTGCTACTGTTCTCTAATCCAAGCTAATAACCATACCTGGGCCATGTGTAGAACTGATGACGGTGTGACCAACAACACTTGGTTTTTTAACCTTTTGGTTCCCGATAGCCTGTAAGACAGCGTTCTTAGCGCTGATGATGTTGTCAATGATTTCAGCATCTGTGAAGTTGACTCTTCCCACAGCAATTGAAACAGCATCGTTATGTTTTTGTCTGAAAGGAATGGAACCTGCAACGTCGGTGATTAGACTCGTGACGTTTTCAGAAACAGTGCCCTTCTTAGCACTTGGCATGAGACCCTTTGGACCCAATACTCTGGCGATTTGGTTCAATTGAGATGCAATTTCTGGCGTAGCGAAGGCTCTGTCGAAATCCAATTCAACCTTCCCAGCTTTAATACCTTCGATTAATTCCGACCCACCGACAACGGAGACACCGGCGTTTCTAGCAAGTTCAGCCTGTTCAGCATTGGTGGTAAAGACACATATCTTGGTCTCCTTCAATGGCTTGTTGAATGAAACAGACCCAGAAATCTTAGGTGTACCACGGTAAGAAACAATGTTGGTGGTGATGGAAATAGTGGCTTCGGTTGGAGTTCTACCTACTTCGGCAGCACGAATGTATCTTAGAGCCTCGGTGATTGGTTGGTATGTCTGGAGTTTTTCAGCTGGGACACGAGCAGCGGCTCTCTTAAGAGACATCTTTTTGATTTCTTGTTTACGGTTTGTTTCTTTGGTTTGAGCTCTTTCTCTTTGTTCTGCGATACGTTGCAAGTCATCGTTTGGACCACTACGAATGTGTGTAGTAGAGAACTGTCTCACTGTGAGAGCTGGCTTGACAGTCTTGCTCAAGAGCCTTAGTTGGGACATTTTGGATTTATATTGGAATGTGCTGAATTAGTCTCCAGATCAAATATTATATTAAACCTTTTTTCCAAATCTACTATTATTATATGTTATATTTTTTTTCTCTCTCTCTCCCTTTTTGGCCCCCAGCCGGCAATATTAGTAGTAAGTTTTTGTTTAAATTTTCCAGTCAATTTCGCGAATTTGATCACGTGCATTAGGGGGGTTTTTTTTTTTTGAAACTAATATAAGAAGAACCTTAGAAGCTTAAATTGAGCTTTATGGGGATTTGATTATCCTTAATCTTAGAGAAAGGGGTCGACACATTTGCTTACTCTTTACACAAGTGAGAAATTTGAATATCAAATAGTGAAAGCAACATGCTCAAAAAACTAAAGTACTAAATTTTGGTAATATTTTTTTTTAAAAAAAAAAATTCAATTATTTATTTACATATACTACTTCTTCTTTTTCTCTTTCAACGTGTCGTTTTCTAATGGGCCAAGTACCATCTACCCTTAGCCTTTCTTCTAGCAATAATGACTCTTCCGGTCTTTGATCTCATCCTGCTCATAAAGCCCAAAGTGCGCTTTCTTTTGTATGTGTTTGGCTGATAGTTGTTTCCTCTAGCCTTCCAACGACGTTGGCCTAACCCTAAACCAACAGCACCATTAGAAAAAATGGATCCGGCTTGTAAAGTGATCAGAGATGTTAAGATTGGAGAGTTTGTGGTTGTGGCAGTTGGAGATATCAAGGACGAGCTAAGTTGGGCTTGACGATGAAGTGTCATTGGTGATAAGTTAGACATTGTGGTTAAAGTTCTGATGGTTGGAGCAATAGTAACCATTGGCTTTCTTGCGCTGGCTTTGAGAAGTGTGGATGAAACAGAGGATATCAATCTGTAGGCGAACATCTTGTATTTTACGTCTCTCTGTTTGGTGATCTTTGCTATTAATTTAGAAATAATTCATTTCACTTTACTGCATTAGCTGCTTTTTTTTTTTTTGTTTGATTTTGTGTATTGTCCAAAAAAAGTGTTGAAGTTAGTGCGGACACTTCAGATTTTCGGCCGGGTAATGAATAACTAGATCTTTTTTAAATAATTTCAAGTAAAACATAAAGGCCTTATACGTGGGTTTTCCCTAATCTCATTCTATGAGCACTTAGTGATGGCTTATTAATAGTTTACTTCAGTTTAAAAGTCTAGGATATTGTGTCAACAAGGGCTATTTTTTTTTTTAAAAAAAAGTATAGCCTAATAACTATGAATCAGGTGGGAATCAGTATAACTATTAAGAAACAACATTCGACGTTCATGTTTAGTATTCCAATAGACTAGTCAAAGTAAATTAAATATAGATAACTGAAGCTTTGGCGTTTATATATTCAGTTATCTGTTTTCGCTATTGTACAGCAATGAAATCTCGATTTGATCATTTCGTCCTTAAAGCTGTTCGAAAACAAGTTACAAACCTTACACCGCCTGGGTTATAGCCTTGTTCTGCATGTTCAAGTTATATCCAAGTCCTACACCAAGCATTAGGATTTGGGACTTGCATACCGCTCTACTACAGATATATATCAAGGGCAAGATAGCAGATTCCTGATTTTTTTTTTTTGGGGTGGCGATTCATAAGAATATTTTGTTTTGATTACTGCGGCTTGACGATCCGCGATATTCCAAATTTTAAAGTTTTTAGAAGCGTGTCCTTCCCTTTTTGGGTCCACAGGCACACTAAAACCGTTACAAACGAGTATGCCTCTTTAAGTATTAGCATCCCGTACATTTATAGAGTATTCTAGCTCTTTGAAAGAAAATGTCTTGTGTATTTCAAAGAGGACAAAGATAAATGTTACGTAGAAGTAGAAATAATAGATAATAAAATCAATTAAATATTAATAAAATTACATAGTTTCTATAAATTTAAAGGCAACCTAGAGATTATTAAAACATAATCATGCAAACACACCAAGAAAGAAACGCCATTACCATGTTAGAATGACAATGCAGACTAAAGAAGAAAAGAAGCAAAATACTATCAAAGTAGAACTTAACAGCAAAAAGAGACAACCATGCCTCTTACCTAAATCAAAAACAAGTGACAATTCCTGAGAAATTGCACAAACGGGAGAAAGGGTATCAAAAGAAATTTAAAAACGAATCAAATAGATCATTTAAGAATAGAGTGCTTATAACAATAATAAAGCTGGTAAAGCTAAAGCAGCACCAACAATGGCCTTGTTAGCAGCACCTTCGTAAGTTGGGATTTCTTGGGAAGAAGAAGTAGTAGCAGTACCGGTAGCACCAGAGGTAGTAGAAGTCTTGGTGACCTTAACGGTTTCAGTGACGTCACCTTGAGTAGAAACGGTAGAACCCTTACCAGCCTTAGTGGTGGTAGTAGTACCTTCGGTAGCATCAGTACCCTTGGATTTGGTAGTGGTACCTGTAGTGGTAGTAGTGGTACCTTCGATAGTGGTACATTCAGTACATTCAATGGTAGCAGTTGTAGTTGTGTCAGTACCTTCGGTCTTAGTACATTCAGTGCACTTAGTGGTGGAAGGTAATGGACAGTAGGTGGTGTAAGAGGTAACTTCAGAATGTTTAGTGGTGGTCAAGACAACGTAACCAGTGGTGACAGCGGTTAAGTGACAAGCATCTTCGTGACAAGAAGTGATGGTGACGACAGTGGTCTTGATGTCACTTTCAGTGGCAGTGGATGTGGATAAGGCACCACCTGTAGCAGTGGAGGAGCCAGTGGAGGTAACAGAACCAGAAGGAGAACCAGAGGCGGAGCTAGAAGCAGAAGCAGAACCAGAAGCAGAACCAGAGGAAGCTGGAGAGGTAGCGGTGGCAATAAGGGTGTACTTAACGTCGTCTCTCTTGGCAATGACTAAGTCCTTGGTGATGTCAACAACAGCGGTAACAACAACTTCACCAACGAAGTCAGCAGCTTGGTTCAAGTTGAAACCTAAACCTAAATCGGTGTTGTCAGAAGCAGAAACCTTGAAAGTGGAGTTAGCATAAGTTGGGATAGAATCAGTGTCAAAGTTACCGGTGAAACCGTTGGCAGCAGCTTCGGCTTGGTTCCAGTTGACTTCAACACCAACAGCTTCCCATGGACCTAAAGATACTGGAATAGATAAGTCAAAGGCAGCAGAGTTACCGGAAGTTAAGACAGCGTCTAAGACAATACCACTGTTTTCGTTAGATTGAGCAATAGCGGAGGAAGCAAAGATAGCAGCAGCAGATAATAAGTTGTTAGTTCTGACCATTTTGGAGTGTAAACGTATGATAAATAATTTAATCACGTTTAGGTATAAGAGATAATACAGAGGTGCTGAAAACCTGGGAGGCCACTTCCTTTTATACCTTTTGGCATTCGACACCTCCTACCCGTTGGTATATTTCCCAAAATATACCAATTCAAAATAAACATGAGTATCCGACTTCCAAAAAGGTTCACAAAAAAAACATATACGTCAGATAACCATAAAAATCTTCCAAGATTACCCATTTCGACAGATTTCTGCAGCGCGTGCATAGTCATGCATGGCGAGTGCAGATCGCAGAGGTACCCTGCGATCTTTGTAAAATCTCAAGATCTGGATTTCTATACTAACTAGGCAAGGACCAACTTTCAGAGGGCAAAATAAAGATGAGTAAACAAAAAAACAAAATACAATAGAGAGCTACTGAATAGTTTAGAATGCTAAAGAAGGAATGTTTTTTTTAACTCAAATGTCACATGTTTATTAAATACTAAAGAGTGAATCTTTGTTGCATTACTGTTTTTTTCAGTTCTGCGGACCGAGGGTCAATCCCAAGTGCCAAGCCTAAAAATGGCGTAAGCACGAACTAATACGGACAAAATTTTCCATAAATAATCATTTATTTGGAAACTTCCCCAAAACAAACAGCGGTAAAGTCCCGACCGAAACGATAATACAGACCATCAAATCCACATAATAAATTTTTTTTAGCAGTCATACCTTTTGCATACTGATATGAGCATATTTATATCATTCGTTATACAAGATAAATATAAAAATTTTCATAGGCTCACTGTGGCCAAAATTAATTCCTAATCCTGATCGGCATATGTGTTTTTTTTTGTCATTTTTGGTTTATTCGAAGTATAGTACTCAATGAAATATCAGCCATTTCCAAGAAAAAAAGCGATACAAGCATTAAGTTTTAATTACTAGGATAGATTTATTTTTTATCATGGGCCTATAATATAATGCAACCTTTGAGGCTTAAAGCTTCAGCATTTAGCCCAACATTTTACCACATCTAAATATATATAATTATAATTATATTATATTTTTGATGAAACCAGCTTCTTGTAAGTTCAAGATTGATTTTATACTTCTTTTTTTAAAGTGGTGTTTATTTGATAAATATAGAAACTTCAAAGGGATAAATTTTATAACTGTAGGCGTTTCGTGTGCGATGCCTTGCGGCAATCTCATGTAAGTAAATGTGTGTGAAAGCCTTGCATAATACTACATTGACTCGTAGAGGCGGCATCCTAGGATCCTTGCTCGAGTCCCAAATAGTGAACCACTTTTTTCTTGAAAGATACATCTTATCTTTGGAAATCGGTGGAATTTTTTTACTGCATTTCTTGAAATTCTTGCTATCCACAGAGTCACATCCCTATTTTTGTAACATTTGCTGCTACTACTGGAGTGCAGGACCCAGTTTTAAGTATCCATAATAAAGTTAATCAGAAAATTTTGTTGATCGTCCCAATTATTTGAAAACTGGAGCTTGAGAAACACCTGTTGCGATAACCAAAAATTATATCAGACAACAATCAATTTTAAAATATCTAGTTTATAAATGAGATAAGGAAGCTTAAGTATAAAATTTGGTATCTCTTTTAATATATAAACAATTGTCTAATCTACACAGCTTGATCAATGATCAATGACCAATGATGTAGCGATAATGACAACTGCCCTAATGTACATATATTAACAGCTCAGAAAGCAGAATCTTCGAAATCGGTATTAACGTTTTTGGATAACTTCTTCTTTCTTGTGGTAATAGATTTTTTCGGACTAACGTCTCTTTTCTTTAATGGTGAGCTACCACCAGTTTTTGATTTGGGATTGAATGCCTTCTTTTTTGCAGGGCTCGATAAGGTTCCACGATTTCTGTCACTGAAAACCTTGTTGTATTTCTTCAATGGTGGGGCAATCTTCTTCATTGGAGAGGTTGTGATTTCTCTGGAGTTATCTGATTCCTCATTCAGTGGGTTCAGTGACACTTTGAACTTGAAATCACTTCTCTTGACTGATGTCTTGCCAGGGGACTTGGATAAAGGACTGAACTCAATATTGGAGTTATTTTCTTTATCTGATTCTCTGTCTTCGTAATCACTGTCGTCCTTGTTTTCAGGTTCAGATTCAGGCTCACTCTCCCTCTCACTTTCACTGAAATGTTTTGCGCCTTGTTCTTCTTCATGTGGGTTTTCAATAAAGATATCATCCACAAAAGATTCGGCTTCTTTGATACTTGAGGCCTCTTCATTCACTTCCACCTGGGAATCTGTGGAAGACTCCATATTCTTGGATCTTTTAGCTGGAATTTCAGAGAAATCTTTGGTCTTTCTCTTCTTCTCATTATTACTTTCTTCCAATTGACTCTGAAGAGTCTTGATCAATGAGCAGTGACTGGCAGACTCGGTCTCAAGGGTTTTAATAGATATATCCTTTTTATTGGACTCTTCAGTCAAATATAATAATGAATCTTGAAGTTTGGAATTCTCCAACTTCAATGAATCCAATTGCTGAACGTTGACAAAATTGGACATCAATTCACTGTTTTTCTGCTTCTCAATAGAAAGCTCCCTTTGAAGGGATTCGATTGTTGATTGAAGTTCGATATTCCTTTGATTTGCGGATTCGGTTTGTGTTTGCAAATCTTCCTGAGATTTCCTAGCTTGGTCAATTTCTTCTTTCATACTATTCCTGTGACTTTCGGAAGTAGATAATTGTTCTTGAGTTGAAAAACAGTTCTTCTCCAAATCAACAACCTTTGATTCAGCTGCTTGTAATTCCTCCTTAGAAATATCTAATTCAGTTTGAAGAGAAACGATTTCCTTCATCAACTGATCAATACGACTCTCAAATTCTTCGATTTTTTGTTGATGATTCTTCTGTTCATTGAAATATTGCATGTTCAAATCAGCATCTTTCTTCTTAAGATTGACGATTTCAACTTCAAGGGCTTGCTTAGATTCTTCAAGCAGTTCCATGGCATTGGTAGCATCAACCCATTTTTCATTGAAATGGTTAACCTTCGAATTGGCAGCATTTAAATCATCATTCAACTGATCAATCTTGCTCTTAAGTTCTTGATTGATCAAGGCATTATTACTTTCTGACGAGCTAGCATTTGTTATTTCTGTCTTTAATGTCTCCAGTTGGATAGATAATTGATCTTTAATCTCCATGGAATTCTGTAACTCAGATGTTAAGTTGTCAATCTTAACTCTAAGTTCGGTGTTTTGTAAATCAAGTTCGCCCTTTTTAATTGTTAAAGACTTGAGATTGTTTCTAATCTGGGAATTTTCATCGTTCAATGTCTCTTTCTCGTCTTCTAACGTAGCAATTTGAGACTTTAATTCTTCCAGTGTTGTTTGGAGGCTAGATTTGTGATTTGACAGCTCAGTGATTTGGGATTTTAAATCTTCATTTGAAGATGTCATCTGATCCTGATCTTGAACAATGAGATCATATTTTGCTAGGGATTCTTCATACTCAGTTTGTATCTTTGATTTCTCTTCGGATAAGACAACATATCGATGCTCTAAATCTTTAATCTTTCCATTATGAGAATGTAACTCCTTATTGAATTCTTCAATTTGTTTATTCAATTGAGAATTATCTGAGTTTAATTTTTCGATTTCCGCAATCTTATCAATGTTCAACTTCTCAGCTTCAGCTAGAAGTTCTCTTAGATTCTTAGATTCAACACGCAACTCTTCTAACTGCGACATCAAAGTATTATAATCAGTTGTGATATTTACAGATTCAAATTTCAAGTTTTCGGTTTGTTCGGTCACAAGCTTCAATTGATCTTCCAATACATTCACTTTTTCCAATAAACCAGCATTTTGTTCTTCTAAAGACCTGTTGATACCTTCAGATTTAGAGGCCTTTGAATCGTATTCTAGTTTTGCAGCCTCAAGTTGTTCAGTTAGTTGCGACAATTCAATATCTTTTTCCTTGAGCTCGGATTCCTTGGTTTCAATTCTAGACTCGTATTCTTCTGACAAAAGTCTCAATCTTTCATCAATATCCAATTCAGTATTACCTTTTAAGTTAATTAGTGTTTCTGAATGAGTAATTTCCATCTCTTTAATTCTTCTTTCGTAATCTTCGATAATAGATTCGCGCAATTCAACTTCGGTTTCTAATAGCTTAGCTTCCATACTCTCCTTCTCCGCTTGTAATTCTCCAACCAAAGATTTCAAAGCTGTAATCTCTTCATTCAAACTTTGAAACTGTGTAGATGTGGACATACTAGGAGTTCTCTCTGTTGCAGAAGAACTAGCCCTTGGGATAGCAAGTCTTGCAACAGGTTGGATATATTTCAAGCAGTGTAAAATCGATCCTAAAGTAGCATATGGATCAATTGTCAATAAAAGCTTAACTCTTCCATTGATACCTTTCCCGTACAAATCTGTCAACAATAATCTTGTAAGCTTCGACGTTCTCAAAGCCGATTTATCAAAGGCTTTGTTTCTCATCATGTTAAGAACACGTCCTAGTTCTGTCAAACTGGTATTGGTATAGTTTGCTTCTTTGAATTCCTTGCCATCGGTTCTAGCATCTTTAGTACGTTCAGACCCAGCAAGATCAGCAACTGTAAGTCTTGTAGTTTTCACAATCGAACCATGTTGTGAGTGTAGGTTCAAATAGATAAATAAATGAGATCTCGAACTACTACTGTTGATTTTGGTGGATGAAACAGCACGTCTTTTCATAGATTTAGATAGGACTAAATTGGCTTCACGAAGATTAGTGACAAAAATCTGACGTAATTTATTTGGTTTGACTTTAGAATCCCTATGATCTGTGATAATCTCCAAGGATTGGTGAACTGTCTTTGACAGATCTAAAGTAAGATCCCTAATACGGTCATTATAAATTTCAAAAACCGATAGTGAAAGAGCGTGGTCACCACGGGATTCGTTGGAGGCGGAGGAGCTGACGAGGAAAGTATCACCATATAACTGTTTCAAAGGCTTGAAACTCATAATCTTATCATCAATCTTACCTAAAATATCATTTAGAGCATGAATGGCTAAACCTGGGTTTGCCTCATCACCAAACATGGTGTAAGATTTCCCTGAATTGGAAGGACCTAGTGAGAATAATACAGAATCATTGCCCGTGAAAAGATCAGCAACAGATTTCTCTAAAACTCCTTTGTATAAATCATCTTGAGTAGCATCTTCATTAAAGATTGAAGTGAAACGGGTGGCGACTTCTGTTTCTTTGAATTTGACTTTATGTGGTTCTATCTCTTCAATCAGATACTCAGATGATTGTCTCTGATTTTCAGAAAAAGATTCACCATAAGGTTTAAGTCTTAAATATCTTGGAATACTTGACATAACAAAGGAAAGGATGTGGAACAGAAAAAAAAAAAGATAGCTTGTTGTTTTGTGTGTAATCCGTTTTGTGTCAAAAAAGAACGCGTTCTTTCACTTTTGGTCAGATCACAGTCCAGTATTTTTTAAATTGAAAATGTTTTGTTTGTTTTGACATGGAAAATAGCAGAAGCGTGCGCTTACCATCAAGAGTTTGTTTTTGTTTACATATCTCCAAATCTGGCAAAATTAAAGATTCGCAAAAAAAAAATATTTTACACCAAAATTATGCCACTTTCCTAATTGGGAAGTCAAATTACTTACTGTTTTTGAACACTTTTTTTCGCGAGTTTTCACAAAAGGATTTCCAGATTTTGTATCTCAAACATATACTTAATTATTATTATTATTATTATTATTATTATTATTATTATCATCACAACTTTAATTAACTGAAGGTTTTGAGCTAACCAGGTTTTATAATAATAAAAAAAAAAACCCCCATCTAAGATTCACTTCAGAATATGGACACCACAGCGGCTGCGTTACCATCAATTAAACTGGACTTCTCTCCACCTGAAGTTGCCAAAGCTATCAAAGACTTTATTGAACACTTCAAGCCAAACAACCTTACCTCACAGTCCAAAGCTGATGAGATCTTCGACACACGTGTACCACCCTCCACTACACCTCTTGAAAAAGACATTGATGGCCATGATATTCTCGAAGCAGGTCCTAAGTATATGACCATGCTTCAGCGTGTCGCCAACAGAGAAATCACATCAATTTTTATTGATTTGGACGATATTCAAGAGTATGAAGAATTGAATGCTATAAATATTGGCAGTAACAACTTGCAAAGAAAAACGTTGGTCTCTATCATACAAGAGAACGCGCGTCATTATGTTGAAGTATTTTCTTCGGCCATTGACTCTCTCATGCCTTATCCTACGGTGGATGTTTCCTCGTCAGATACTGTGATTGACACCATTTTAAGACATAGACAATTGGCCAACCAGCGTAACCTTGCCGAACGTCGTCAAGATGATGAGAGGTTAGGATTGGAAGGTGAGTTGCCTGAAAACCAAGAAAACGATAATCCGCTATTTGTTGCCAGTTTGACACGAAGATACAACCTATATTTCAGACCGGTCACAAGAAGCACAGGAAAATTTGCCTTTAAGCCATTATCTGTTCGTGAAGTCAAATCCAGTTCTATTGGTAAGCTGATCACTGTGAGAGGTCTTGTCACTAGAGTTTCTGATGTCAAACCTTTGATCTTAATCAATGCTTATTCTTGTGACCAATGTGGGTTTGAAACCTTTCAAGAAGTCACCACTCGTCAATTCACTCCTAAATTAAACTGTGAGTCGCCCGCTTGTATTGAGAACAACTCAAAGGGTAAGCTACACCCGATCACCAGAGCTTCTAAATTCTCCTCTTACCAAGAAATCAAGATGCAAGAGTTGGCTTCGCAAGTTCCAACTGGGCATATTCCTAGATCCATCAATATTCAAGTAAAAGGTGACCTTATTAGGTCTATGAACCCTGGTGATTTAGTTGATGTTGCAGGGATCTTTCTTCCTATTCCAAACTATGGTTTCAAGGCCATTCGTCAAGGTCTTACAACCGAAACTTATTTGGAAGCCCAATCTGTGGCACAACATAAGAAGAAATACGACCAGTCAGAGCTAACCGAAGAAATTGAAGGGAAGATCGCTAAGATTCAGTCAGAAGGTAGCTGCTATGACAGAATCTCTCAATCTATTGCTCCGGAAATTTTCGGTCATGAAGACGTCAAGAGAGCCTTGCTTTTGCTGTTAGTTGGTGGTGTTGATAAAAGAATCGGAGACGGGATGAAGATTAGAGGGGATATCAATGTCTGTTTGATGGGTGATCCGGGTGTTGCTAAATCTCAATTGTTGAAGGCTATTTCACAGATCACTCCTAGAGGTATTTACACGACTGGCCGTGGTTCGTCCGGTGTTGGTTTAACTGCTGCTGTGTTAAGAGATCCTGTAACAGATGAGATGGTGTTGGAAGGTGGTGCCTTGGTTCTTGCTGATAATGGTATTTGTTGTATCGATGAATTCGATAAAATGGATGAAAGTGACAGAACAGCTATCCATGAAGTCATGGAACAACAGACAATTTCTATCTCTAAAGCAGGTATCAATGCCACTTTGAACGCTAGAGCCTCAATCTTAGCCGCTGCTAATCCAGTCTATGGTAGATTTAACACCAAGATCTCCCCATTAGATAATATCAACTTACCAGCCGCTTTACTTTCCCGTTTCGACATCTTGTTCTTGATTTTAGATACTCCAACACAAGAATCGGATGAACGATTAGGCCATCATGTCACCTATGTTCATATGCACAACAAACATCCAGAATTAGGCTTTGAACCCTTAGACCAAGAAACCATAAGACAGTACGTTACAAAAGCAAAGACTTTCAAACCAGTTGTACCTAAATCTGTTGGTGAATATGTCACTTCTTGTTATGTCAGATTAAGACAAGAGTCCAAGAACCGTATGAAGAATGATCCAAAGGCCAGTTTCGGTCAAGCAACTCCAAGAACATTATTGGGTGTCTTACGTATGGCCCAGGCTTTGGCCAAACTACGTTTCGAAGAAACTGTCTCTATCGAAGATGTTGATGAAGCCTTGAGATTAGTGGAGGTTGCGAGATCCTCGTTCTACACTGATAAGCTCAAGCCAGAAGATATGACGCCACTCACAAGAATCTTTCAAATCATTCAAGATTTGGCTCAAAGAAATGGCCATCTGCAAGGTAGTTTAAAAATGGACACTGTTAGAAATGCTGTGTTCTCAAGAGGGTTCACAGAACAGGATTTGAAAGAATGTATCAGTGAATACGAGATTATGAATGTGTGGTTGCATCTTGCAGAAGATGATGAATTACAGTTTGTCAATCAATAAGGTACAAGTTAATTGTAAAATTGGGTCTAATTATGTATCATATAATAATGATTTGATATTATTATCAATAATTAAGAATAGAAATTTAATGTTTATAAGTTTATTCAACATGTAGAGTATCTGCCCACGTGAGATACTAAAAGGGCAAAAGCTACTTTTTGTCGGCGACGCCGTCCATTAGCTGTACATTGGATATGTGCGGCATCAAAGTTACCCAATACGGAAAGATACAGTTTTATTTTTTCGGAAAAACCAGATCTTATGTAATCTAAACGAGTCATAGTCAATCTGCCAACCCAAAAATTTTGGGAAAAAGTTTGAAAGAAATAATAGTTTTTACACGTTACAAATTACCCTCGCAATATCTTATATAATTGTAATAAAGTTCGACAAGATATATCATCATTGAATTATCTCTAAGGATGTTGCGTTGTTCTATCACCTCCAACAGTAAGAGACTTCTCTCTCGTCGTGGTGCCACAGCAGCCGCCAAAGTTGTTGTCTCCTTACCATCAACCAGAACTGTTCAATTAAAGAATGCTTCAGCGAGCTTCCCAAATGTTCGTGAATACTCCACAAGATCCACTGTGATTCAACTTTTAAACAACATTGGTTCTAAACGTGAAGTTGAACAATACCTCAAATACTTCACCTCTGTTTCCTCTCAACAGTTCGCTGTCATCAAGGTTGGTGGTGCTATCATTACCCAACATTTGGACGAATTGGCTTCCTGTTTAGCCTTCCTTTACCACGTTGGTTTGTACCCTATTGTTCTTCACGGTACTGGTCCTCAAATCAACGAATTGTTAGAAGCTGAAAATGTCGAACCACAATACGAAGATGGGATCAGAATCACTGATGAAAAGACCATGACTGTTGTTCGTAAATGTTTCCTTGAACAAAATTTGAAGCTTGTTACCCGTTTAGAGGAAATGGGTGTTCATGCCAGACCAATTACAGCCGGTGTTTTCTCAGCCAGTTACTTAGACCAAGACAAGTATAAATTGGTTGGTAAGATTAACGGTGTGAACAAGTCTCCAATTGAGGCTTCTATCCAAGCTGGTGCCTTACCTATTTTGACCTCTTTGGCCGAGACTCCATCTGGTCAAATCTTAAACGTCAATGCTGATGTTGCCGCTGGTGAGTTGGCCCGTGTCTTTGAACCTTTGAAGATCGTTTACTTGAATGAGAAGGGTGGTATTATCAACGGTAACACTGGTGAAAAGGTCTCTGTGATCAACTTAGACGAAGAATTCGAAGACTTGATGAAGGAATCTTGGGTTAAGTATGGTACCAAATTGAAAATCAAGGAAATCAGAGACTTATTGATGCACTTACCAAGATCGTCCTCTGTCGCTATTATTAACGTTGACGACTTACAAAAGGAATTGTTCACAGACTCAGGTGCTGGTACTTTGATCAGAAGAGGGTACAGATTATTGACTCGTAATTCCTTAGCTGAATTCTCTGAACCTGAATTATTGAGAAAGGCTTTGCAAAGAGACCCAGAAATTGTTTCTGGAAAAACTTCTGTCGCTACCTACTTAAGAGAATTGGAATCCACTTCTTTCAAATCCTACGGTGATGAACCATTAGAAGTTCTTGCTATTGTCAAAGATGCTACCTCTGCTACTGCTAATGTCCCAGTTTTAGACAAGTTCTTAGCCTCTAAGGCCGGCTGGTTGAACAACGTCTGTGACAACATCTTCACAGCTGTCAAGAAGGATTACTCCTCCTTACAATGGGTTGTTAGAGAAGATGACGCTAATACCAACTGGTATTTCGCCAAGTCTGACGGTTCTTATAACAAGCATGGTCATATTTTGTACTGGTTTGGTGTTGATTCTACAGAGGCTGTTGCTGAATTGATCTCCAACTTTGACGCTAAGTACTCCAAGATCCCAAAGCTCTCTGAATCTACAAATTCAGCTGCTGAATTCTCCTCCGTTTTCCAAATCAAACAACAAACCAGAACTTTCTCTACCAAGGCCCGTCATCATCCTCAATTCGGTATCAGATCTTTCTCCACTTCTGCATTCGCCCGTGATGCTGCTAACCCACCAAGACGTGAAGGTACAAACAACAAGAAGTCCAAGGTTGCCTTAATCGGTGCCAGAGGTTACACTGGTCAAAACTTGATCAGCATGATCAACGAACATCCATTCCTTGAACTTTCCCATGTTTCATCTCGTGAATTAGAAGGCCAAAAGTTAGAAGGATACAACAAGGCTGAGATCATTTATTCCAACTTGCAATTCGAAGATATCAAACGTTTAGAAGAACGTAATGAAGTCGACGTCTGGGTCATGGCCTTGCCAAACGGTGTATGTAAGCCATTTGTTGAAGCCATTGAAACTGCCTCTGGTCCAAAGAAGTCCAAGATTATCGATTTGTCTGCTGATTACCGTTTCGACACCACTGGTGAATGGACTTATGGGCTACCAGAATTAACCTCCCGTGAATCCATTGCCAACGCTAGAAAGATCTCCAACCCAGGTTGTTATGCCACTGGTGCTCAAGTTGCTATCAAGCCATTGGTTCCATATATTCAAGGTGTTCCATCCATCTTTGGTGTTTCTGGTTATTCTGGTGCTGGTACCAAGCCATCTCCAAAGAATGATGTCAAGTTCCTTTCCAACAATTTGATTCCATACTCTTTGACTGATCACATTCATGAACGTGAAATCTCTGCTCAATTGGGAACTGAAGTTGCCTTCTCTCCTCATGTTGCTCAATGGTTCCAAGGTATTTCCCATACTATCAACATTCCTTTAAACAAACCATTGACCTCCAGAGAAATCAGAAACCTCTACCAAGAAACATATCAAGATGAACAGTTGATCCAAGTCTCTGGTGAAGCTCCTTTGGTTAAGGACATCTCTGGTAAGCATGGTGTTGTCGTTGGTGGGTTTGCTGTCAACTCTAAGCAGAACCGTGTTGTTGTTGTCGCCACTATTGACAACTTGTTGAAGGGTGCTGCTACTCAATGCTTACAAAACATTAACTTAGCTATGGGATACGGTGAGTATGAAGGTATTCCAGATGATGTTGAAATCAGAGGTTAAATACTTCCTGATGCTTTTTGGTCTTTTTCTACGACCATGTTTTTTTACGTTCTTTTTCAGTTGCATTTTTATTTTTAGTATTTTATTTTTCAAGTTTAAATATACATTACAGTTATTTTGTGTTGTTGTTTTTGTTCCACATTTGTATTAAATTAATATCTTTGCTTATATATATATATAAATAAATTCTTATCTCCTGTTGTTTCCAGATTGTCTTACAAGCCAAGCGATCCCTGCAATACCTGCAGCAACAACCCCACTGACCATTAAACCACCAACAATACCATCTTTGGTGATCTTATTCTCAATAGTCTTCTTCAAAACCTTGGCCTGTTCATTCTCCGGATCAAAAGAAACCAAAGTCTCTGAGAATCTTCTAGCTTCTTTAAATTCTCCCAGTTTAAATGTCCCTATAGCGAGGTAATACAAACATTCACGACGTCTCTGTGGAGAATCTTTGAAAACATCTGTAAGGATCTTTACTCCTAATCTTTGATCTTCAAGAGATTGGGACTTTATTAGTCCCCAGGCATAGTTGAAACGGGATTGTACGGAAATTAATTCGCCTTCGCTAAGAAGTTGATGATGAAGGATTTCTAATTGTTCTTTTTGAAGTGGTCTGAGAATGTTAGTATATAAAGGAGAATATGAAAGAAACAGTGTATGACTTACTTGTAGGCATCTTCAAGAGCTTGGTAAACGAATGTGTTAGTTAGTTTTTAATTATCTTTTGGTGGTTCATGACATCAGCGCCAGTTTTTTGTTTTTTGTTTTGTTTTATTTTTAAAAATAGTACTTACTTGGAAGATTAAAAGTTTTCTCAGCCATCATACTCAATTTGTTCTTTAAAGTAATTTAATCGTTAGGCATATTTAGTAGGCGGACTTGGTTCTTAGTTTCATAAACATACTTAACTTAAATTGTATTTATATGAAGTATGATGCAGCTAAGTCTGTCAAAATTTCAGGTTAAACTTCACAACGGCTTCCACTTAGAAAAATCTAGCAGGGTAATTTTTTACTTCTTTAAAAAGATAAATTCAAAATTTAAAAGGTGAAGAACGTGAATCATATTATATATATATATATATATATATTCTAGTTATAGTTTTATATTATCCCAGTTTATATCAGTATAGGTCCATATATATAGCTATGAATTTTTTTATTTTTTTTTAAAAAAAAAAAAATCCCGCTCTGTAAAACCAGAGACGAAGGGGTAAAGAAACTATTCTGGATCAAAGAAATCATTGGCTCTAACAATCAAATCTTCAATCACTTTACCTTGACAAGTCATATCCTCAGCATTAAACCCACCACTAGTGACCTTAGGAAACAATGTTGGAGCCCATACAATACTCAAGTTTCTAGCAGTCATCAAGTTAACATTGTGATTAGCTGCAATACGGTTTAAATGTAAGATCAAAGAACGTAAAGTCCAGTAAGAAGTATCAGGCAATGTGAAAATCAATTCATGAAGTTTCTTGACACGGATATCGTCTTCTTGAATTCTACCATGGGAAAGGAATTCAGGTGTAGCTTCATTGGTCACGAGTGCTTCTGGTAATTGGGAGAAGAAAGACTTTAAAAGAGAAGACACAGCATAAATGTCACTATCTGTAATGGAATTTGGATTTGGTAATAGTAGCTTAACATTACGTGGGTCACGATCAATAGAATCTTTGAGGCTGTTCACAGTGGCAATATTACCACTCGTACGATAAATCCCTTCCAAATTGGTACCGTACTTATCAACAACATAAATACATTGACGAACAAAGGAAGGAACCAAATCACCCTCAAGATCGTTTAGTTGTTGAATAGACGCACCAAAGGTCTTGAATCCAGAATTCGAACCATAGGGAGTGTCAGAACTAACCATTGATAATGGTCTGTTATTAGATGTTGATGATGGCGATAATTCCCCATTGTACGTTGATCCAGGATCCAATAATGACGGACCATTGTGAGACTGCTGTGGGTGAAGAGACTTGGTTGATTGGTTGAGTGATGTTGGTTGTGGGGTTGATTTGTTGACGTTAGCAGTAACAGGGTTAGAGATCGGCTTCATTGAACTCTTGAAATTAGCATTGGAAGTGGATCTAAAGGTAGATGATGTCAAGATTGAAGGGTGTTGTCTGAATTCCACAGGTGATAAAGCCTTATTTCGGTTCTCATGAGAATTTTTAATGATATATTGATATAAATCCTTTTCATTATCAATCGAAGATGCAATGACCTTCATAGATTGTAGATTGGCGCCCTTCATTGGATTGACAGATAAGGCTGTCTGTAAAATCAAATCTTCAGTTCTGGAGGAATATTTCTGTAATTGAACAGACATGGCAATATCCACTTCAATAATGATATCCTTTAATTGCTTAACAAGATTTGGTCTAAAAGAATCAAGGAAAACATTTCTTAAACCTGTAGATGTTGTGACTTTCTGTCTATAATCCGTTTCTGCTGCTTCAATTTTTCTGTGTAGAATCTCTTCTTGTTCTGAAGTGGTTTTAGAACCACGTAAAGTCAAAGTTTTTTTACTTGGATCAGTTGTTTTCACTCTTTCCAACTCAAGACATAAAGTATCATATTTCTGTTTGGCCTTTTCGGCAGCATTAATGGAATCAACAACTTCCTTTTCCTTTCTCTTAAAGTTATCCTTGTGTGATTTTCTGTTTCTTGTGATTGTGGATGCTAAAACATTCAACTCTTCATACATCTGGAATAATTGTTTACTGTAGGCTGAGTTTTGTGAGGCAATTCTATCGTCTAATTTAACCAACTTATCAAAGTTGAAAGTGAAAGAATCATTTTTCAAGTGAACATTACTCTTTAGAGCTTCTTGAGTTGTTCTTGATATCTTCCTAAGGTGTTCTTCATTGTCTTGTTCCAATATCGCCTTCTTTCTAATGTATTTGGCAAACTCTTCACACGTTAAAATACTTTTTTTCAAACGGTTCAGAAGCGTTTCAACTGCAGAGTCTGAAGTCAACAGTTTGCAAAACTTGGCATCATCTAATAGAGCAGGTGATGCAAATGGTGTGACTTTTGGTTTCTCTTCAGCTTCTATTATAGTATCTTTGGTGGTGGCGGTTAACTGTTGCTGTTGTTGAGATATGGTGGAATCTGAAGTCACAGAAGGTTCTAGTACCTGTTCAGAAAGCATTGATGAGTCTGACATCACTCGAGTATTGATATTTGAATCTGACATTGCAATGGAATACTATAGGCAATAAAATTCACATAGATTTACACTCTGACTTAACCATTTTTTCTTTGAAAGGGGATTTTTTTGTTTTCTTTTTTTTTTGGTTTTTGGTTTTTTTTACCTTAAATCCAGTCATTTTGGCGCGCACACTTACAAATTTGTTTTTTTCAAACGAAGCAATTACATAATGGGTCCGATTGGGCACGTGAGAAAGTTATAAAAATATAAAGAAAATCATAAAAAAAACAAAAAAGGATAATAATATTAGCCGCCCACTAAACATAATATATATTTTTTTTACATCAACAAGAATTGAATCTAATAATCCAAATAATTTTAACTATGTCATAAAAGATGTTAACCCAATTAGACTCTTGCCTCACAAAGCTTCTTAAGTCTCAAATTGTGATATCAACCCTTCCAGATGCAATTCGTGAAACGTTACAGAACAGTATAGATGCATCTGCTACAGATATCAAAATCATCGTTGACTTAACCAGGTTATCATTTGTTATCATAGATAATGGAAAGGGGATCTCTCCTATGGACTTGGATCGCATAACTGAGAGATACTACACTTCCAAATTGAAATCGTTTGATGATCTTAAAAGAGTCAAAACATGGGGGTTTCGTGGTGAGGCTTTGAATTCCCTCTCTTCAGTTTCCAATTTGACTATTATTTCAAGGACTGTTAAGTATAATGGTGTTTATTGTGTTAAGTTCCATCAAGGAAGACGTTTGGATCAATCCAAATTGCTAGATGCAGATAATGAATTTGCCAAAGAAATTAAGGGAAGATCAGGAACTGTCTTGATTATTAAGGGGTTTTTCCTTAATTTTCCAGTAAGATTGGAACATTTAACAAAAAAACCAGAAGCTAAAACTTTGGAAGAATTAAGAGCAATTGTGCTTCAATGTGTCGTAGCGTATCCTTCAGTTTGTATTCAAATGTTGAAGAAAATGGGCCTTGTTAAACATATTATTTGCAATTATCACATAGGAAATTCGAAAAACGATAACGAATCTATTATCAAAGCGATTTCTTCGATTTATGGTATTGATATCTCTCATAATAGGTGTTTGGAGTTGACATATAAACAATATAACGTGAAATGTATCATAGGTTCAGATCCTGTTCAGTCAAAGACTTATCAATCAATATATTGGAACAAAAGGCTTCTCAAAGATCCAGAATTATTCAATGCCATCAATAAGCTTTTCCAAAATGCTGATTTTGGAGCAAAATCAAGAAAATTGCTTATATCAAATATACAAAAATCGAAAATATCACCAAAGAAAGGACGAAGTGGTGTCAAATTAGCTACAACTGTTGGTAATCCATTTACCAAACATCCTGTATTCGTCATAAATATCACTGGCCCTATATCTGTCTCTGATATGACACAATCATCAGATAAATCTGTTTATCTGAGTAAGCACTGGACCATCGTTACGCCCTTGGTTATGAAGTTATGTAAAAGTTTTTTACAAATGAATGGTTACATTACAAAGAACGATGGGGATTATGATGAAAATGAAATTTTGGAAACAAGAAGTACAGTTAAGTCCAATCTTGTAATGAGTTCAAAGATGCGAATGGGGAAGATTCAAGAAAGAGAACTTGATGGGTTTTTATCATGTGCAGGGACTCCTTTTCAAAAAATAATAATAATAATAATAATAAATTTATTGTTGAAAATTTAGTGAAACGAAGAAGATTAATTTCTAAAGATGACTTAAAATGTCATCATGATTCTTCAAATTTTTCTCAATCATTTGTTGACATCACTGTGAAAAAAAATGTTATTAATAATTGTAAAGTGATCAAACAAGTTGATACCAAATTTATTCTTGTTAAACATCGATCTATTCTTTATATTATTGACCAACATGCATGTGATGAAAGAATTAGAGTCGAATGCCTTTTGAAAGAGACCATTGAAAGGGCTATTGATCCAAATTGTCAATTATCAGTTGCTTTAAAAGATGATTCGTTTTATTTGAATTTATCTCGAATGGATTTTGAATTGTTTGAAACTTTTAAAGATCAATTAAAGACATGGGGTATAATTTTTAAATCATATGATGAAAATCAAATACAAATTACTCATTTACCTGAACTTCTTCATCCAAAATTAGATATAAATTATCAATTTATTCAAAAATCATTAACACAATATGTTCATGATTTACATACACATCGGAAAATCAAATTTTTGATAAATCAAGAAACAAAAACAAATTGGTATAGTATTGGACTTCAAACAATGCCTACTATTATTCAAGATTTGATCAATTCTAAAGCATGTCGTAGTTCTATAATGTTTGGAACTATTTTGAACCTTGATCAATGTCAAAATTTAATTGATCAATTACGAAAATGTAAACGGCCTTATTGGTGTGCTCATGGAAGACCTTCTATTGTACCTATTTGTGATTTAAGTGGTATTAGTATTTCTAAATAATATATGTCTAGATATATATATATTGAAAAATAAATAAATTAAATAAATAAAATAAATAATTAATTAAATAATTAAATAAATAAAATAAATAAATAATTAAATAAAATAAATAAAATAAATAAAATAAATAAAATAAATAAAATAAATAAATAAATAAATAAATAAAATAAATAAATTTAAATAAAATAAAAAATCATGGTAATAACTCACTAAATGCTCTTAAAACAGGTAATGAATGACTTCCTTTAATATTTTTAACAACATTAGTGATTTCATCCAAATCATTATCATTTCTAAGAGTATGTTGTAAAATATTTAAATTTAAAAAATTGGGATCACTAATAAATCCATTTTGATTGATATAATATTGATATTTTCTACTGACAGATTTAACGAAAAATTCCTTAATAATGTTCAAAGCTTTTGAACGATCTTCAATATTGGTTAAATTTTCTTTGAACCATAAATCTGAATTAAATAAATGATAAAGAAGTTCATATGATTTCTTCAAATTCATCCATCTATTTTCTTCTGGTCTTTCATCAATTATATTGGTTTTATATTGATAATTTTCTTGATTTAATTTTGAATCAATGATTAATTTTTGTATCAATGGTAATTGACCAGGAGCTAAAATTTTTTTAAAATAAGCATAATATTCATGTTGAAAACGAATTGAAGCTTGTAAAGCTGATATTTCCTTTAATTTGGACATTTCAGAATCTATTTCATGTAAATAAAATCCATCTAAATTTTGTTGAAGAGGTAATATAAGATTGATTTCCTTTAAAGAAGATTCTTTTAAATTAAGAATTTCATCACGAAGATCTTCATCATCCATCATTAAACAAATAGATCGTGTCATATCATCTTCAATTGAATTATTTCTTTGGAAAATCCCATTATGTAATTTAATCTTTAAATCAGATCCTATTCTTTCAAGATAATTATAATTATCTAATTCATAAAGTGGAGCAAAACAATCAAAAAGTGATAATTGATAATTTGATGATTTATTAAAATTTAATAAAGGTCTTTCCAATTTAAGAATTTCAATTGTATGTTGAATCTTACGGAAATGAGGATAAATGATTTGAGGATAAATTTCCATCAAATCATAAATAGAATTTGAATTTAAATCATGAGCAAATTCTAAAATCACTTCTTTAATAGATGATGTTGATATTATATAATCTTTGATTTGATAAAGTTTTTGATTTATTTTATTTTTAATTTTTTGTTTTATAGAATCATTTTTTAAATTTTGAATATTTTCAAATGGAATTTCAATTGTAAAAACATTATTTGTTTTTCTTCTTTCAATAAAATTTTGATTTAAATTTCCATTATTAAATGAAATAATAATTGATTTATTAAAATTATGTCTTTTTAAAAAGGGTAATGCAATAAGAAGATTACTTAAATCATGAGAAGGTAAAAAATTGATTATATCAAGCCATAACTCTGTTGGAAGATTTGATAATACTTTGTTGGACATTTTTTTTTTTTTTTTTTTTTGTTGCTAATTTT
>JADIOT010002519.1:506-13908 GCA_018343995.1 Waltiozyma sp. UFMG-CM-Y6624
TTTTTTTTTTTTTTTTTTTGCTTTTTTGAAGATTTAAATTGAATTTTAATAAGATAACAAAAGATAATCAAATAAATAGATACATATTTATATTTATAAAAAATACACCCCTTTCTTTGCATGAAATGGCTGTAATGAATGATGTGGGAACTGTTGGATGAATTTCGGGGGGCGTTTTCTGGCCTATAGGGAGCTTGGGAAAAGAGACAATAACTTGAATTTATTACATTTAGTAATTA
Source organism: Waltiozyma sp. UFMG-CM-Y6624 (assembly GCA_018343995.1). Classification (NCBI taxonomy): domain Eukaryota; kingdom Fungi; phylum Ascomycota; class Saccharomycetes; order Phaffomycetales; family Wickerhamomycetaceae; genus Waltiozyma; species Waltiozyma sp. UFMG-CM-Y6624. The sequence continues at coordinate 746 of JADIOT010002519.1, forward strand.
CGCCAGACAACATATTATGTACAATTTTTTTTTCTTCTTAATTGTAAAATCTATTTGTATACATATATAAGTATGATTGAAGATCCCACTTTCAACAATGTATAGCTACATGTAAGGGTTTTTACTTTTTTTTTTTGTGTCTCACAACCTTCCAAAAACTTTTTCGAATATAAAAAAAAAAAAAAGAACTAATTTTTTTTTTTTCAAAATGAAGGTTTCTCCATTAGGTTCATTATTGACTCTAACAACTTTACTAGGGCTTGTCAATTCAGAAGGCCTTGGTTGGTATTACCATAACTCAGGTACGATTATCAATTCATGTCGTACAGCACTTGGTAAGACTGCTACTTTCGATAAGAAGGATTCAGCCAAATCCATGGCTGTGAAATGTAATCCTAAGGCTCCTGCTGCTTTTGGTTCTATGATTTATTGTCTTTACAAAGAAACTGAAGAATTTGATGAAGAAATTGATGAAGCTTTCATCTCTGCATGTGAAGAATCTCATGAAATTACAATTGATGAAATCCATGAAGCTTATGAAAACGTTACCAAATATATTAAAAGTCCTAAAGAAATTCAAGGTTTCAATAAAACAGTTCCAATCAATACTCCTGTGATTTACAGTAGTCAATTTTATTCTTATGCCTACACTTCCGAATATAGAAGATGGCACAATTTGAACGTTTCTTTCTACGTTGGGTTTGGTTCTATTGCCTTTTGGGTTGTTATTTGTCTTATTGCTGCTTTTATTAAATGGGGGAATAAATTTGGTATTTTTAACAATTCTTTATTTAATAATGTTTTGACCAAAAAAATCCAAAAATATATTTCCCTACCTGCTTTATATAAGAGACGTCATGTTGATACTACTGGTAAAATGGGTTGGTTAGGTGTCATTCCAACAAGAATAGAATCTATTATTCTTGTTCTTTTCGCTTTATATCTTGGTCTTGGTTGTGGTTTAAACATTTATCCATATTTTGAAAACGATACTATTTGGGTCAATGCATGGGGTCAAGTTGGTAGATATGTTGGTGATCGTTCAGGTGTTGTTGTTACTTTCACCTTTTTGTTCTCTTTTCTTTTTGCTGGAAGAAATAACTTCCTTATTTGGTTAACAGGGTTTAAACATTCTTCCTTTGTTACTTTCCATCGTTGGGTTTCTAGATTTAATTTTATTTTAGTTTTGGTTCATGGTGTTGCCATGTATTATCAATCTAGAGGTCTTGGTAAATTGGCTTCTAGAACTTCTTCCTATTGGTATAGAAACGGTATTGCAGCAGCTGTTGCCCTTGGATTAGTGATGGTTCTCAGTTCTTATGCTGTCAGACATAGTTACTACGAATTCTTTATCCTTTCTCATTGGTTGTTGATTCTTTGTGTTACAATTACCACAGGGTTCCATATCCATAAGTTTGGTTACGATGGGTTCACTTATGCCTTTGCTGCCATTTGGTTTGCTGATAGAGTTGTTAGACTTGCTAGATCTTTATCCTTTGGTATTCAAAAGGCTCATATTCAACTTGTTTCTGACGAAACTTTAAAGATCCGTGTTTCCAAGAGAAAGTTTTGGAATGCCTTCCCAGGTTCTTATGGTTATGTTACTTTTTACACTTGGTCTAGTTTCTGGCAATCACATCCATTTTCTTTGATTGAAGAAGATTCAACCACTGTTACTTTACATGTCAAAGTTAAAGGTGGTATCACTTCATACCTTTACAAGACTCTTTCTCAATTACCAAACTTTGAAACCCATTTACACATTGCCATTGAAGGTCCATATGGTAATGAAAAACCTTTACATCAATTCGATACTGCTTTATTATATGCAGGTGGTAATGGTATTCCTTCAATGTATGCCTATGCTAAGAAATTATCTCAATCTAAAAAAGTCAACAACATCAAGTTATACTGGGGTATTAGAGAATGGAAATCCATTGATTGGTTCTATGAAGAATTGGTCAAATTACGTGAATTACCTGTTCAAGTTGTCATTTATGTTTCCAAACCAACTTCTCAAGTTGGTTCTAGATTTATGGATTCTACTGATTCTTCCTCAGTTGAAGGTGAATCTTCTAACGATAGTAATGAGAAGTATCAAAAAGTATCCCATGAAGCTATTGTTAAGGCTTTAGATTTCATTGAATTTAGACATGGTAGAGTTATCATTGAAGATTTGATCAAATCTGATTTCAATGAAAACTCTCAAGGTTCTGTTGCTGTCATGGCTATTGGTCATTCTTCTATGGTTGATGATATCAGATATTCTGTTTCTCAAAATGTTGAATTCGTTAAAGGTCAAGTTGAATACTATGAAGAGTTACAAATTATGTAATTTCAATTTTTATAGTTTCTTTATAATTAATTAATCATAATAATTTTTTCTATTTTTTTTTTTTTAAACACAAAATCTTTAAACGGCAAGTGAAAGAATATATATATATAGATCTCTCGGTATTTGTTTCCATAATCCATCAGAAAATTCCTTACATATATATGTACTTCGGTCTGAGTCAACTTTGACGGAATATTTTTTTGTTTTTTTTTCAAATAAAATATATGAAAAATTTTTTTTTCTTTTATAATTAAAAAATTTGGGGAAGTTGACATCGAGATCTATATATCTCTTCTTATTATCTTAAAATTTGGGGGGCACCATTTAATTGTGTGTGTGTGTTTTTTTTTAAGAAAAAAAATATATATATTTTAAAAAATATTTTAATTCTTTATAATTATGGAATGTTTGACACCAACATCTTCTATTGTTGATGGTTTAAAAGAGATTCTTTTCGGTTCAGTAGGTCATTCTTTTTTTATTTTTTTTTATTTTTTTTTTTTCATCTATTATTATTTACTAACAAATATTAAAGATTGCAGGATGTACAGGTAAAATAATTGAATATCCCTTTGATACAATTAAAGTTCGTCTTCAATCACAAAGACATGATCAACCATTAAGATTTAAAGGTACATGGGATTGTATCCAAAAGACTTTCAAACAAGAAGGATTTATGGGATTTTATAAAGGATTAACATCACCAATGATTGGGGCAGCTTTAGAAAATGCCACTTTATTTCTTTCTTATAATATGGCTCAAAATGGGTTGAAATCAATTTTGTCCAAAGAATTAGAATTGAAACATTTGGTTTTATGTGGTGCTATTTCTGGTGGATTTGCATCTTTTGTATTAACTCCTGTTGAATTGGTAAAATGTAAATTACAAGTGGAAAATTTATATTCGATCAATGGGAAATCTACTACAATCACTGGTTTAATTAGGAGAATTTATAAACATGAAGGTATCAAAGGGTTTTGGTTTGGTCAAACTGGTACTTTATTAAGAGAATGTGGTGGGTCTGCTTCATGGTTTGGTGTTTATGAATTGATGACAAGATTTCTTAAAACCCAAAGATTAGGAAAGGAAATTACTTCTAAGGATAAAAATACAACAGTTGAATTGTTGATAAGTGGTGCTAGTGCTGGTATTGCTTATAATTTGTCTTTATTCCCTGCAGATACTATTAAATCAAAGATGCAAACTTTCTCCATAACGAATCCTGGTGAAGGGAATTTAGATTTTAAAGGAGCTTTGAATTTGATTTATAAACATGGTGGTATTAAAGCGTTTTATAATGGTTTAGGAATAACTTTAATTAGAGCTGTTCCTGCTAATGCTGTGATTTTCTTTACTTATGAAAAATTGAAAAATGCCTTTTAAAAAAAAAAACAAAACAAAACAAAAAAAAAAGAGTTTATGTTAAATATGGTAAAATAGAATGATATATATATATATATATATTACAGTTTCAATTTAGCAACTTCATCTTTCCAATTAATTCCACACCATTGACTAACCAAAATACCCAAAGCCCTTCCTTGTTCAATTTCCTCTTTAGTACATCCATTATTAACTGCACCTTTCAAATGTCCCTTTAATTGTGGATTAACATCTTGAGGAATCAAACAACATAAGATCAATAAACTTGTTTCACGAGGGGAAAGAATTCCAGAATAAGAGAGTAAAGCCCCATATGTATGTGTCAAAGTATATCCCCAAAGATCAGGAGATGCTGTTTCTAATTGCATGGCAATTCGTGAAGATAATGAACCTTTATAAACTGTATCCCAATATTTCTTACCTCTTTCTCTATTCTGTGATGTTTCTTCAAAATCTCGATGTGGTGTCTTTGTACGTAATGGATGTGGGGTATGTGATTTTAAGATCATCATTGAATTGATTACACGAGGAAGACCAATTAGTGCTATTGATTTGATAAGAGATTCTCTGAATTTTTCAGTTAAATTAAGTTGATCTTGGAAATTAGAATTGTTTGATAATTGAGTAAGAATTGAAGAATTGTTATCTGTTGCATTTGCAATTTCAAATAGTTTAACTCTTTCTAAGGACTCTTTGAAAATTTGCTCTGAATTGTCGGATTGTTGATATCCAATAGCATAATGATAGAGTAATGGAAGTTCAGTTGGTCGATTACATGCTGTTAAAGTCGCAGCGGTTAAATAATGCCAACTATCTTTTAACAATGGAAACTGAGTTGATAATTGGGTTAATCTGGATGATGTAAGAACTGGTGAGGACATTGATTTAATTGAAGTTGTTGCAAGTAGTTTGTTTACAAGTATTGTGTGGGGTACCATCACAAGAAATTTTTTTGGAACCTAAAGTTTTCTGTTTTTTTATAATTTTTAAACAGCACGTGATTACATGTTGTCTAATACTTAGAAATTAATAAATATATATTATTACGGAGCCTAGCCCTAGATCACGTGCTGTCTTACTGAAGAATTTCAATAATAACACAAATAACAGTAGCAACCGCCCAAAAGGAAATCATAATTACACCAACAATTCTATTCATCCACCATCCATTCAAAGGAACAATAACAAGTAAGAAGATCAAATTGATCAAAACAGTAACAAAACTAACAATTAATGTAGCACTAAAATCTATCCTGATATCTTCCCAACCCTTTTGTGGAATAATGTATAATGAGGAACATCCAATCCCCAACATAATATTCAACAAAGGTCCACCAAAACAAGCAGATAACGCCATCATTGGGAATCCCATTTTAGCAATTGTGAAGTTAGAAATGAAATCAGCCAATGAATTCCCCACGGCAAATACTGTAACACCAAGAATGGCATCTGAAAGATCAAACAATATAGAAAAGAATTTAATAATCGAGATCAATTCTGTGGCAATAGTGGATATCCAAGTAATAGCCGTAAGGAAGCCGATAGAAGCAATGACGAAATGGAAATATTTCATGAGTCTCCGTCCAGATGTTGTTCTCCTTACCTCTGCAGTGTATTTTACAAAATAACAGAGCCCTAAAGAAACAGTTAAAGGTACCAATACCATTAATAACATGGAGAACTCCGTTTCATTCTTGTATCCAATAAGAAATGCAGCTGCAAACGGAGCAATGACGCATCGTGTCAAAAGAAAGAAATAACCACGATGTAATAACAAATCATCATCAATTGATTTGGTCGTCGGATCAGTGTTGACAACAGGAACGGTAAATTGTAATAAAGTTGTTGTTGGAAGACAAATTATAGTGACCAAAATATCAATTATGGATTTCTCAGAGATATCTAATAAAGTTGGGAAGAATAAAAACAATCCACTGGAATCGTCAAGAATTTTGGTTTGAAGGATGTTATGAATAAATTCGTTTAAATTATTATGTGAGTTTTGAAGTTCACGTTCAAATGAAATATTTGAGTGTTGACTAGAATGAGAGCCACTTCTGCTGCTTCGAACTTGAACAGTTGGTTGGATATGACCTTCTTCAATGGTTGAATTTTCAATTCCAATGTTGTTGATGTCTTGATCTTCTTCAGTTTGATCATTTTCATCTGTTATCAAGATTGCTGGAGGAACATTGTTCATTAGTTTCTTATTCACAACTTCTAATGGATCAAAAGAAGTTCTGTCTTCTGCTTGTATTTCTTCTTCTTCTTCGTGGTCATCGTTGTCTCTAAAACGACGGATACTGGACATCTTTAGAAACGAATCAGCAGGTGATAGTATAGGAGTCCTTGATATCCCAGGAGAGGTGTCTATTCGTGGTAATAAGTTTAGCGGGATTTGATCAATAGGATTGCTCAGTTCGGTGTTTGGTGAGGTCAAATATTTATGATTAAGATCCAAGGCCGATAACAAAGAAGGTCTTATCAAAACAGCTGAAGAAGAGGAAGATTTCTTCCATTCTTGAAAATTTTCAATGGTTTCATCTTCAAGCTCTTCTTGGAATTGATCAAACGTGCCAAGATCATGCTCCTCATCTACAAATCCCATTGGGGCGTCGATATAGGCACCTTCAACATCATCTGTATGGCCATTTGAGGTGCTGGAGTTGGATGGGTATCTGCTTAAATTCAGCTTGCTATTTGTACCATTTTCAAAACCTTGAACATTTCTCATCTTTTGTTCTATCATTGAGGCCTTTTGTCTTCTCATAGTGATCCAATCCCAAAACACGACAAACACAACATATGAAATATAAAGTGCCATCATGACAAAGGCTTCCACGATATTTAAGTCCTGATCACTCAAAAATATAATTGTGATAACAATAGAGATCAATAAAAATGCCGTATCTCTCATAAATGGCTTCTTGTTAACTTTGAAGGGTTTGATTATGGCCATACAGCCAACAACAACACATGTTATAAACATAGCTGCGCCAACCAACTCACCTATTGCCAAACTTGGAGAATCAATCTTCATGGCCTCCAAAGTGGAAAAGACATCAGGACTCCCATTACCTAAGGCCAATAAAGTGACACCTGCTAAACTCTCACTCATTTTGAATAATTTAGCTAATGTATCTAAATTAGGACAAAGAAATTCAGACGCAGTTATACCCAAACTTGTAAATAAGATAATCAAAATAAGGATGTATAATATCAAAGAAACCCATCTTTGCGCTGAGGAAGAAGGTTGACAATAATATAGGTTGACATAATTTACAAACCCAATCTTATAATCTTGGCAATGGTCCTGTGCAAATTGACATTGATTTTGAGAATTTAAAATCTCATGACATGAAATATGTTGGTCTTTTGGAATGTTTGATTGTTTTGGTTTAGGAGTGGTTGGAGGGACTATTGGACGTGTGGGTTGTTGCTTTTCAAGACCATCCTTATCTTCTAAGTCTGGATGGTCTGTAGCTTCTGTATTTATTGACTGTATGGGATCACTGGGTATTGATGATAGTACGGAGTCATTGATATCTTGTTTCTCCTCTTGTCTTATGAATTTAGCCGCTGACCTTGTCAACAAATCCCCATTAGAGCATGATGCCATAAAGGAAAATAGCAATACCAATTCTATAAGTTCATGTTTTTTCATCTTAGTTTAATTATGTGAATTGATTAAGGTTTTGTGGTAGAAGATGAAAATGAAGATGTATGTAATGAAAATAGTTTTATCCTTACCACCTGAATATCAAGGAAACGAAAAACACAAAAAGTTCAAAACAGAAAGAAAAAAAAAGAATAATAATGCAAATGCAAATCTTAAAGAATGTAAATAAGAGAATAAAAAACTTGTGTTTTAACTAAAAGATATTATAGACATAAGTTCCTTTAAAAAAGCACAACTAATTCATAATACTTGTTATATTTTTGCTGTTAAAACTAATAATATATTCCACTCGTTTTTCTTTTTTGACATGTCTATTTTCCGAAGTGTGCGACTGTTTGCGGGAAAGATCGGGAATTAGTTTCCGAGTTCACGGGGAAAAGGGCATGAGACACATGTCACGTGGTATGATTATATAATATCAGTAGCTAGCATAGATATATTTTTTCTCTCTTTGCAATTAACGTGCGCGAACGTGGACGAAATATGATAAATTAAAAGTCGCCACCCAATTGATAAATAAAGAAACACTAAATATTCAAGCTAATTCTTAATTTGCAATTGATAGAGGTTGGATTTCGTTTCAAAAAAAAAAAAAATGACTAAAGATACTCCTGAAAAAATTGAGGTTGACATCGACTTAACACCTGAACAAATTGATGAACAAACCATCTCTAAAGCCGATTCCGCTTTACATTTAATTGTTAAAACTGTTGAAACTTTTGATCAACGTTACATTTTTAAGACATTGAGAGATCTTGTTTCTATTAGAAAGAAGTTGAACGTTCAAGTTTTATCCCACTTGATCAACTTCTACTTAAATGATAACACCAAAAAATATCTCTTACAAGCCATCAATGGTAATCCATCTACCGTTTCTCAGGAAAGAGGTGAAGTCTTACCAGAAATCAATTTAACCATCCACTGGTTAGTTCAATTGTATCTTTTAGACCAATCTCAATTACAACAGTTGGATCATTTAAATACTCAATTTATCATTCCAAATATTAAGCAACATAACAGACGTTCATTAGACTTAATCAATGCTAAGATTTGGTTCTACATTTCCAGAACTAAAGAACTATTGAATGATTTAATCTCTATCAGATCAGAATTATTGTTAGCCTTAAGAACATCTACTATTAAGCATGATAATGAAACCTCTGGGTCTTTGATAACTTTAATCTTAAGAAACTATATTTTATCTCATGATTATTCACAAGCTTCCAACTTTATTGAAAAGATTGAGTTCCCAAAGAACGTTTCCACTTCAATTGAATCAAGATATTTCTACTATTTAGCCAAAATTAATTCCATTCAATTAAATTATTCAGATGCATATGAATTTGTCACAACAGCCATTAGAAAATCCCCACAAACTCAAAATGCTCAAGGGTTTTTACAAAGTTCCTTTAAATTAAGTGTATTAATCGAGTTATTAACTGGTGATGTTCCAGAATTATCATACTTCAACAAATCCGGGTTCCCAAAACATATCCTTAAACCTTATCAAGATATCACACAAGCTGTTAAACTTGGTGATTTGAATCTTTTCAATGAATCTCTTACTAAATTTCGTGATATTTTTATCGCTGATGATAATTTAAGTTTGGTTGAAAGATTAAAATCTAATGTTATTAAGACTGGTATTAGAATTATTTCTTTATCATATACTAAGATCCATTTGAAAGATATCTGTATTAAATTACATCTTGATAATGAATCTTCAGCCGAATACATTGTTTCCAAAGCCATCAGAGACGGTGTCATTGATGCTAAAATCAACCATCAATTAGGTTATGTTGAGAGTAATGAATTGAACAACGTATATTCCACTACTTTACCTCAAGAACAATTCAATCAACGTATAAATTTCGTTAATTCTTTACATAATGATAGTGTTAAGGCTATGAGATATCCACCAAGTCAAAACAGACGTGAGAAGATTAAAAACAATGTTAATGAAGATGAATTGGATGAAGCTGAGTTGATGAATGCTTTAGAAGATATGGATTCTGATTATTTCTGAATTTTATATATATATATATATATCTAAAAAAAAAAAACAAGAATATTTTTTTGTATACTATTATAGAACCTAGCCCTAGATCGACTCACGTGCTGTTAATAATAATAATATATATATATATATATATATGCTATAGAGCATAGATCTATATCGTGTCACGTGGTATGAATGCTTATCTAATCTAGAATATGCAACAGCGTAAGCAACCTTTACTTGTATATCTATTCTAATCTCATATACGTTATATATTGGTCAAGTCGAAATTAAACAATACACATTTGTTAACAATATATATATATATATATTAAATTTCTTCAATAAGTGTATCACCATATAATTCATTCCATTTTTTAAGTCCACCTTTTAATAAAAATATTCTTTTATGACAAAAATCTTTAATATAATTAGATTGATAATTTTTGTAAAGAAATTCACAAAATTTTTTAACAATTTTAGGACCACGATTTTGTGATCTCATACAATGAAAAACATAAATATAATTATCATTTATGGGATATTTTTGTAATAAAATTTCAATATTAAAATTTTTATAAGGTATATTTACTGCTGTTGGAATTTTCCCATATTTGAAATCTGAATCACGAACGTCTATTATTAAAATTTTAAAATTATTATTATTATTTTCAAGCCATTGTTTTAAAATCTCTGGAGAAAGAATTGAATAAGAATGTTCTGTAGATGTTGTTTCTAACATAATCCTTTGAATTAAGTAAAAATATTAAGAGAAAAATTATTATTGTGTTGTATCGACTTGACCTATAATTATGAGATGTCTTAAGATATCTAAGCCCCCCCTATTTATTTTACAAAGGTTTGCTACGCGCTTGTAACAAACTGATCTCTAGAATAGATTTACCAAATCATAGCACGTGACACGATATAGGAACTATTACTCTATTATTATAATAGATAAGACTAAAAAAAAAAATTTGGGTGCACAAAAAATCACGCGAAATACTTTTTTACTCAACAAAAAAAAAAAATAAAATAAAAATAAAAATAAAGGAGAAAAGAAAGTTAAATTTAAAAAAATTTCTCTTTTATTTTTTTTTTTTAATTAAATTGTATTTTTGTTCAACTTATTTTTTTTTTCAAAGGATGCAAGTCCATTCAGATCCTCTTCTTTCACTTCGTCCATTCATTGAGACTCCCTTAAATTATTATCAAGCTCATTATCATGAAGTTATTATCTCCTTTATATTTTATCACATTCTTTATTTAAATTCTCCCTTTATTTGTAAAAGTATTTTTAAGGAAAGTTACACTAAATTGAAATTCAAGGAAAGAACTAATTTCGATATTCATCTTGTTGCTATGGTACAATGTCTAATTTCAATCGGTTTAACCATTCCTTTATACGGTAATAAGGAATTAGCCTCTAATGCTATTTTAGGTTATTTACCATATGCTTCCATGGTTAGTTCATTAACTATGGGGTATTTTATTTGGGATCTTTATGTTTGTCTACGTTTCTTTGATTTATTCGGTGTTTCTTTCTTATTGCATGCCATTGCTTCTCTTTATGTATTCACTTCAACTTTAAAGCCATTTTGTCAAGGTTGGATTGCTGCATTCTTATCTTTTGAATTGACCGGACCTTTCATGAATTTGAACTGGTTCTTTAACAAATTACCAGCCGGATCTGTACCATTCTGGTTACAAGCTATCAATGGTATTCTATTGATCATTATGTTCTTCTTGGTTAGAATTGTTTGGGGGTTTTATGCTATTTATACTGTTAGTTGGGAAATGTGGGCTGTTAGAGATTTTTTACCATGGTGGTTGCCTGTCTCTATTGTCTTATTAAATTTGAGTTTAGATTGCTTAAATGTTATCTGGTTTCAAAAGATGCTAAGTATTGCCTTTAAGACTTTCACTGGTGGAAAGAAGATTGATCAAAAGAAAGTGAACTAAGAGATTTTTTTTTATGTATATATATATATATAACTGTCAAATTTCTACGTGTAATATTACGTAATCTCCCCCTCAAAAACAAACAAAAAAACACAATAAAAAGAAAATCGAAAAAGTGAAAAATTGGATGGCGACCAAAAAAACAAAATCCAATTTTTTTTTTTTAAATATTTATTAATAATTTTAAGAAGTTTCTTTTCTCTTTCCTATATTGGTAATCATGTCAATGCTTCAATCATTAACTACAATGCTAGACAATCCACGTATTTCTTGGAAATCCGTGATTGTTGGGTTTACAATTGCTCAATATGCTTTTCAAAATTATTTAAGTTATAGACAACATTTATTATTGAAAAATTCTAAACAAATCACAGAATCTTTAAAAGATCATATTGATACAAAAACATTTACAAAATCTAAGGATTACTCTCTTGCTAAATCTCGTTTCAGTTTCTTCACTTCTGCTATTGGTTTATTACAAAATCTTGCTATTATTAAATTTGATGTTTTACCTAAATTATGGGCTTCTGCTGGTTCTATTTATTCCTTTATTTCTCCATATTTACCATTATTTGCCCAAGCTTCTGTTATCACCCAATCTGTCTTATTTCTTTTAAACTTACAATTGCTCTCTATTGTTTTTTCTACACCTGCTTCTTATTATCAAAACTTTGTCCTTGAAGAATCATTTGGTTTCAATAAATTAACTGTTGGTTTATGGGTCTCTGACACTATAAAATCTTTCCTTTTAAGTGTGTTCATTGGATTCCCATTGACTGCAGTTTTCCTTAAAATTGTTGATTATTTTGGTGATTCTTTTATTTTCTACGTTTGGTGTTTTATGGTTGCTGTTCAAATCATCGCAATTGCTATTTATCCAATTTTAATCCAACCTTTATTCAACAAATTGGAACCTTTAGAAGAAGGGGAATTAAAGGATTCTATTGAAAACTTGGCTAGAGAAAACAAGTTCCCATTGACTAAATTACATGTCATTGATGGTTCTAAACGTTCTTCTCATTCAAATGCTTATTTCTACGGGTTACCATGGTCCAAACAAATTGTCATTTATGATACTTTGATTAACACTTCAACTACTTTGGAAACAACTGCTGTTTTGGCTCATGAAATTGGACATTGGTACTTATCACATACAACAAAGGCTTTAGTTTTAAACCAAGGTCATTTATATGCTATTTTTACCTTATTTTCAATTTTTGTTCATAATAAGTCTCTTTTCAACTCTTTTGGCTTTTACACACAACAACCAATCATCATTGGGTTTCTTTTGTTCAATGATATATTCCAACCTTTAGATACCATCATGACTTTTTTCATGAATTTGCTTTCTAGAAAAAATGAATACGAAGCTGATGAATATGCTGTTCAATTGGGTTATGCTGATTCTTTAAAAAAATCTTTGATTAATTTGAACATTGAGAACTTATCATCTCCAGTTTCTGATTGGTTATACTCTGCTTACCATCATTCTCATCCAACTTTACCAGAAAGATTAGAAGCTATCGATAAGATCGTTAAGGAATTAGACATCAAACAAAAATAAAATATCGAAAGACTACTTGTACTACCAAAAAAAAAAAACATATCAGAATGAATCATATATATATATATATATATATATATATATAATATTGATTATTATTATTATTTTGTATATTCATAGTTGAAGATGATATATATATGTTTGTAAAGACAGAGAAAACAAAAAATTTATGGAGACAAAAAAAAAATAGAACAGAACAAGTTCAGTTGATGAATTGAAAAATAAAAAATAAATATTTTT
>JADIOT010002520.1:0-26638 GCA_018343995.1 Waltiozyma sp. UFMG-CM-Y6624
TGACTTTGCCACAGGTACTACCACCATTGTTGACACAGTTCCAGCTGCTTACACCACCACCTCTGTCGATGCTCAAGGTAACTCAGTGACCGAAGTTGTGTCTTACTTCCCAACCACCAACAGCCATGGTGACTTTGCCACTGGTACTACAACCTTTATTGACACAGTTCCAGCTGCTTACACCACCACTTCTGTCGATGCTCAAGGTAACACAGTGACCGAAGTTGTGTCATACTTCCCAACCACCAACAGTCATGGTGACTTTGCCACAGGTACTACCACTATTGTTGATTCAGTTCCAGCTGCTTACACCACCACTTCTGTCGATGCTCAAGGTAACTCAGTGACCGAAGTTGTGTCTTACTTCCCAACCACCAACAGTCATGGTGACTTTGCCACAGGTACTACCACTATTGTTGATTCTTCTAGTGTGATTAGCAGAGTCAGTAGTTCAGACTCCTTCTCCAGCTCTTTGATGACAACAATCAAACCTGCTAGTAATGTAGGCACAGTTCCAGATGCCTTCACTACCACATCTATTGATTCTGAAGGTCACTCAGTGACTGAAGTTGTGTCTTTCTTCCCAACCACCAATGCTGGGGGCGAATTAGCTACGGGCACAACCACCATTGTTGAATCAGTTCCAGCTACTTACACCACCACTTCTGTTGATGCTCAAGGTAACTCAGTGACCGAAGTTGTGTCTTACTTCCCAACCACCAACAGCCATGGTGACTTTGCCACAGGTTCTACCACTATGTTTGACTCATCTAGTGTCAGTAGTAGAGTCGACTTTATAGGTGGCTCTAGTTTGGTGTCAGTGCAGTCCGATCTGCTCTCAACACCTGCTGTTTCTGAATCTCAAGCTAAATTGGTTTCTGTTACAACTACTTTAGTTCCAGCCACCGCCGTTGTCGTTACTAGGACTGAATCAGTTGTTACAAGAAGTTCTTTGTCTGACACATTTACTGAACCAATGGACTCCAACAGTTTTGTTTCGTCTTCGATTGTAGAAACTTTCAGTCAGTCCGGCGTTGCTGGTACTTCTACTACTGTTGCTACAATTACAAAGATAGACGGATCAGTTGTTACCGAAACAGTAACCTATTGTCCATTGACAAACAGTTCTGGTTCTACTACTGGTACTTTGACTATTGTTCCATCAACAGAATCTCATGAGTTTACTAAGTCAGATGGTTTTGTTGAAACCGGCGTCATTCCTGTGATCACCACTCCTGGATCTGATGGATCTACCATTGTCACTTCAACTATTCCAACAGGTTCTACTGCTGCGTTATCTTTTGCTTCATCTGCAAATGTTTCAACCTCTTCTCTCACTATTACTTATACAACTACTAATGGTAGTGGCTCTACAGTTGTTGGTACCACTACTACTAAAGTAATGTCAAGTGTCAAAACATCCACACCTCTTATCGCCTCTTCTGGAGCTTCCACATCTACAGTCAAGAACACTTCAACATACAGCGTTCTTTCTAACTCATCAATCGTCACCAAAACCACGGAAGGTACTGTTGTCAGTTCTGGTTCTGCTGTCACCCATGTTAGCGGTACTTCTTTAGCTACTTACACATCCACGTCTGGCTTTTCTACCACAGCTGCAGTTAATATTGCTGAAGGTTCTGGTTATGTTTTAAGTGGCACGAGTACTTGGATTGTTGGTTTGATCTCCGTTCTCGTCTTTATGGTTTAGGGTGTTTTTGGCAACTAGCTTTTTTTTTCATCATTCCTCATACTACTTTTTTCTTACGGATTCTATCTAGGATCTGTTTCTTTGCTTCTGGTATTTTTCAATCTATCCATTGCTATTCTTATATTCTTGTTTTTGCTTTTTTCTTATATTTCATGAATGGTTTTCCAGTCAAGATCTTTTTGGTTTTCAAAACATTTTTTTTGAAGTTTTTATTCGTTATGGCTCTATTTTTATTCTTTTCAGTTTATCCTTTTCAACGTAAGTTGAAATATTAAGGTATTTATCAAGCTGAGTGAAGTCTGAATAGCTCTGTATATGTTATATCTAATTATAAGATTAAAATTTTTACAATCAAAGCTTTCCACCAAGATTCAACTTGAGAACTAACCATAAAGAATTCAAAAACTGTTTTTTCTACGTGTGTTGTTTTATCAAGTAGATTATATCAGCAATTTTACCAAAGACCAGTTCTACGTACAGAATTACCACGCTTTAAACCAAAATATATATTCTTGAAATGATTATATATATATATATATAATTGCACTATAAATCACCTAATTTCCTGTAAGGTTTTTGGATTTTGATTGCAGTCTAACACAGTTTTGTTTTTCAAAATGTAGTGATGTTATATAATACTTGTGCCTCGATACCCTTGTTGATCTCCATTAATAGAAACCTATAACTGACATTGTCCCTATACTCTCTATTTGTCAGTGTCATCTATTAAAGAACCAAAAGGAATGAGTGTTATCAGCGTCCCAGTAATCTGTTAATTTCTTCGAGATCTCTACTACTGACAGCTGTCCCACTATTGCTAATCTCTCGCTTCTTCAGCCATTCTCTAATCTGTTTAAACTCCTCAGGGAACCTCTTCATGCCATGTTTCTTGATCTGAATATGTGCATTGAGATGGTTCAAAGTTCCATAGGAGGAGTTACAGTTTTGATAAGTACATTTGTACAATCGAAGCATCTCGTGAGCCTTACGGCGAAGTCTTTTAGGTTTGGGATGCGTTGTTTTCGTGTATTGCTGTTGCTGTTGTCGATGATGACGGTTGTATGTGGAGGGGGTTATGTATGGCTCTTGGTGATTAGATTGGTAGAAAGAATTGGATATGATTTGTCGTGAGTGGTTATTTGGTGAGAGCATTGGGTGTATATTGCATTGGTGCTGATTGATCATATATGGATCACGATGTAATACATCACTACAGGGAGCTGATGCTATTTCTGTATATTGATAATGATTCTGGGTGAAAACAGGAAAAGTGACATGTGGAAAGTGACTATGATGCGATGGGGTTATATTCTTTGACAAAGTAAGTTGATTGGTTTGCTCAAATGGACGTTCAAGATTTTGAGGTGGGAGATATTCTAGATTATTAACTGAGTTGACATTCATTTGTTCCGGGAAACTCTTGTTTCTATTTTGAGATTGTTGCTGGAACTGTAATATTCCGCTTCCTGAATTTAAAGGTGATGTCCCAGTTTCCTCTAAATTATGATTACAATACTGACTTCTTGTTTTGTAACAGGTAGCAGTATCAGTATGACTGAAAGTGGAGATTGATGGTTTGAGAGAATAACTGTGCTCAGTGAGGTTTGGCATCAATGGGGAAGACTCAGCGAATGGCAAATGTTGAAGAAGCTTTGTAGGTGTTGAATTTTTGACTCTTTGTAATTGGGGGACCAGTCCATTGCCATTGACAATTTCGTTGAATGTTGGAAGAGTTACATTTCGTTTATTAAGATCTGACATCATTTTTTTATTCTTTGGATATAAGCAAAGTGATAGGAATGAGATAGTAACCAAGTTGTAATGATAAAAATGAGGATGAAAAGGACCTGAGAGAAAAAAAAAAGTTAAGTAATGAGTAGTCAGTTAACTTTACAATGAAACATGTTCAATATAGTTGATCGAAAGGATCTCTGAACTTTACGGGAAATTTTTTACTTAATTATATATTTGGAAATTGGGAAAATTATATAAATTAATTCGAAAGTTTAAGGGGCCAAATTTGTTAGGGATCTTCCAACTCCTAAATAGCAAACAAATTCCCGGCCGAGTGCCACAAATAAATTAATTTGATTGTTTAAACCTGACAAATTCGAACCATACATAATATTGAATCTTGATATTAGAGAATTCAATTCAAAGTTAAAGCAATTCTATAAATAATGTAACTGGTTGCATTTATCACGACTCAAAAAAAAAAAAGGATATTTAAGAGAGGTTTTATACCGCCATACTTGACTGGATTGTTAGACTAGATTAATCTGAGCCACATTCCAAGAACCTGTATGGTTTGTCTTTTTAATATGCGTCAAGATGCATATGCATCTATATTTTGTGTGCTTCCCCAGTACTAAATAATGTTCTAGTTTTACCGAGTTATACATAATTTTTTAATTATTTTTGGGTGGGTTTTGTTGTTCGGACGAAAGAGAATATCGGATCACACACAGTATATAGATCGCTTCACTTATAATTTATATATCTAACCTCTTACTCATCCAATTACCATATTTTACCATATATACTAATTTTTATAATCAACATCCTTAAAGCTGATATTATTGTTACCCATCTTATACTCTTGTTGCCCCGTTGTTGAATCTTGAATTTGGCCCTGATCTACTTGATCTTGAATTTGATGTTGTTGTTGAAGATGCTGAATGTTCTTCCCTCGTCCTTTGATTCCTCTATTGGAATTCTTATACAACTCAGCAAAATAATTCAACAATTCCCTTTCTTCATCACCAATATCCCTTGAAGCCAAATCAATTTCAGCCAATCTTCTGGTCAATCTATTAAGAGTTTCCAAATGGAATCTGTTCTGATGAGCCTTAAGATTTCCCAACTGTGTAAATGCCTTGCCACATTGATCCAATTTACATTCATATGGTTTCAAATTCTCATGTGTCAATTTATGTGCTGCAAGATTACCCTTTCTTGAAAAACTTCGATCACAAATTTCACAAGTATATGGTTTTTCACCTGTATGTAGCCTTAAATGAGTCCTTAAATTTCCACCTTGAGTGAATCTTTTGGAACAATATGTACATTCGAAAGGTTTATAGCCGATATGAGATCTGATGTGAACTTCAAGATGCGTGGATTGAGTAAAAGTTTTATGACAGTAAGGACATTCATGGTTCTTTGTTGTCTTAGTCTTTGGTTTATCGATCCCACCAACAAGTTCTGTTGATGGTGGTAAAATCCCTTGGCCATTTTCAAGGATAGTACCGTCCAAGGCTTGTGGAATTTGATCATGAATACCCTTTTTACGTGCCTGAATCACAAGCATCAGTTGGTCGACTTTGGTGGCTCCTAAGAGTGGACGGCCGTCTTCTCTGGTTGGTTCTGGTGTTGCTAATTGTGTTTGATTCTGCTGTTGTTGCGGTGTTGCCGGTCTTTGTTGATGTACTGGAATTTGTGGAGATTTTGATGGAATATGGGTTAATTGTGGCACAGAAGTAGATGGAACAGTAGGTGGAGCTGCTGTTTGAGAAGATGGGGAAACTGGTTGATCATAAGTTGGACTTTTATCGTGTGTCGTTCCAGATGGTGGAGCCGGTGGTAAGAGCGCATTTCTTCTGAATCGAGAGGTGGCTGTTGAAGCGTCGGAACTTGTGGGTGATGGTGCTTGGTTAGCATCCCAAGGACTGTGTGATTGTAATTGCTGTGGCTGTGATTGGGGAAGTTTCTGATAGTCGGCATAAGTAGGCAACGGCGGTTGACGGAAATGAAGATTTTCAGGATTATTTTCAAGTTTGATGGAGGAGATCTGATTTTTCTTTGTAACGCCTGCTGATTTCTTCTTTGAGGCTCTTCTCTTCTTGCTATTGTTGGTGGAGGCATTGTCATTATTAAGCTGTTCCTGATGTTCGTGGACAGTTTCAAACCCAGTGAAATTCCCACTTTGACTTCCTTGACCATGCAATTGACCTTGCTGATTCTGATTTTGTTCCCCGTTGAGTCCAACATCTGAATCCTTTCTAAAGAAATCAAATCCATCAGAATTCAAGAAACTCGGCTGTCTTGATCCGAACCTAAACGTGGAATCTCTCTTATTTAAGAAATCAAAATCATTGCCACCTGAAGAAGATCCTGTTGTTGTACTATTATTACTGGCAACGGCATCATTGAAGGACGAACCTAAAGGTAAAGCAAAACTTCCACCACTGAAACTGAACTTAGCTGGATCTCTTAAATTCCCCCCAACGGCAACAGCAGAAGTACTGCTCGTACCAATTGTAGGGTAAGGACGGGTATAACTGGGGGTCTTCAAACGAATGGTCGTAGCATTAAATGGTTCCAACTGTTCAGAAGGACGGCGCAATGTAGTATATGTAGATGCGTAATCATTTGGTCCACTTACTAATCCATTTGAAGTGTTGTTATTACTAGTAGTCGTTGAAGAAGGAGGCATAAACAAATTGTTAATTAATGATAGCCCTCTCCCATTTGTATCAAAGGCAAACGAAGATCCACCTGTAGAATTCGTTCCATTAACATTAACATTATTATTGTTATTATTATTATTATTATCATTATTACCACCGTTGGATCCTGAAAGACTTAAAAACTGACTAATACTTGAGTTTGAGTCTGTAGAAAATCTACCTCCCATACCATTACCTCCTGTTGAATTGGAAGAAGGATTAGCAAGTGATGTGAAAAATGAAATCGAGTCCTGTCTTGATAAACGTGGTTGCATAGGATCGGTTCCCCCGCCTCCACCAGTAGATGATTGAGGAAGATTCGTTAGCACTGTTGAAGGAAGGGAGACTGAATCCTTTGAAGAAGAATTGTTATATTGATGTTGATTGGTGTTAGAACCAGACATTGTTGTATCGTACAAAGAAGTTTCGTAATTGCGTGGGCTGGTGTTTGAACCTGATCCCTGAATCTTCTGCGAGGCTGTTGATATTGTGCTGGAATTAGTTTGTTGCTGCTGTTTCTGTTGTGTGGAGGGTGGTGTTGAAGAGGTTGGGTTTTGTTCGTTTCTTTGCAATGTATCCATAGTATTATCACACGGTAGAGAGACTGATCTGAGATATGCGAGTGCCTAATTAGATCTAATCACTTTTTTTTGTTTACTCTTTGCTATTTCTTTTATCTTCACAATAATGGAAACACTAAGAATATGGTCCAACTAAAGGGTTCTTTCTTTTGCACACGATATTATCTTTCCTTTTGCTTTTTGAGTTAAATTGAAGTTGAATTTATGTTACTCCAAAGCTTAATTGCACTTGTTGAAGCAATCTTAAAAAATCCCCAGTAATATATATATATATATATATATATAAATATTGTTTGTGTAATTGTTAGAGTTTTAAAAAGTACTTCAATATTTTTCTGAAAACCAGAATTTTTAAGTTATTGTAATATTAAGTTAGTTTTGCCACAATTTTTAATGACTTTTGATTAATAAAAAAAAGCACTAAGTGGATTTATTCGTTATTAGAAGTTATCTATTGTTTTGGTTACATTCGTTTGGCACTGACTGTTAGTACAAAATTATCTTGGAGGTGACTATTATATTGAAAGTTCTCTGCCGAGAGGATTAATGTTGCTCCGCCCAGAGTTATACCTAGGCAGGGAGGGACAGATCAATTTCATCTCTACCTAGAATTCAAAGACCCCCTAACTAAAATTCAAGTGGCTGAGACAAAACCAAAAAAAAAAAACAAAAAAACACTAGCAAGGAAATCGACCCGACTTGTTTTGACAGAGTTATGGGGAGTGCATTTTATTTATTTATTTTTTTGATTCTGATCTTTCTGATATTCAGTATATTGTCTTTTCTATCTATTACAAATTTAGACAGTTTTTCAAATTATTATATTTAAATCCAGGTTGAAAACTTTCCAAGATTGAAAAAAAGAGCATCAAATAAAGCACCAGATTGAAAGATAGTTTCGTTTGTTTGATAATTTTAAAGTACCAAAGAACACATTCACCTGACACTAAATTACCCGAAATCTAATGACAGTTGTGGCCCATCTCAACTTGCGAAATTTTCAAAAATTTTATGAAATGAAAACAAAGATAATTTAAGCTCACCCTTACAATTTTTACATTATAGAAAGTATTACAATTCCATCCAAATTACCATCAATCATGTCCCTTAAAGAAGAAGAACAACAACAGCAACCAACCGATATTGTCATGGGAGATGCTCCAGCTGACACTTCTTCTGACGAAGTCGAAACCGAACAAGATTTAGATAAAATCAAATTATTACCAGGTTCCACTCCAGATGGTACATCTGCCTCCTTTTCCATCACTGAAGAAGATCATACTTTAGGAAATGCCCTACGTTATGTGATAATGAAAAACCCAGATGTTGAATTCTGTGGGTATTCGATTCCTCATCCTTCTGAGGCCAAGTTGCATATTAGAATCCAAACTTATGGTGATATGACTGCCGTAGAGGCCTTGAAGAAGGGATTATCTGATTTGAGTGATATGTGTTTGGCTGTTGAGGAAAAATTTACAGAGAAGATCAATGAAGGTGGTTTCAAGGCTGAAGAACCATGAGTTAGGCGTATGATATAGATGTACATTAGAAAGAATACACATGATTTTTAGCATTTTCATCTTTTTTTTCAATTTGTGTTAACATTGCAAATTCTTTCATGTAATATCAATTAAACCAAAAATTATATAATATTGAAGTAAAAAAGAACATTGAAAACATAAAACCATACCACATATACAAAAACAACAACAACAACACCCAATAGAGGCCTTCTTGATAATCAAACCTTAATGTTTCTTAACTTCATCATTAAACACCAGAAATACCAGATTGCCTCATCTCTTGAACTCTGTCAGCGTATACACCCTTTTCTGATTCATGCTTGCTGATCTGTCCAGATTCCGTATTGACAACATCAGAACCGTAACCCGCAGCATCTGAAGTCTGTTGGACACCACATGTTCCCTCGTTGTTGGAAGTATTAGAACCGATTCCAGAAGTTGCACCAGTATACTTGGACTTCTCAATAATATATTCTTCTGGGACACCTTCTGGTCTAACGTAATTGGTATTGGAAGCACAGTTCACACCAGTATTATCAATTGGTAATTCAGTGGTATCGGTAACTCCAATATTGTTATTATTATGAGCATATTGACCAGTTTGATTTTCCAAATCTCCAGCACTATTGATCTCAGTGTGTTGATCATCAGTGAAGGTACTTTCGGCACCTGTTTGTTCCCTAAAGTCCATGAATGGATAATTGACAAAGTATCTTCCCGAAATCGCAGTGGTATGTTTGAACAAACTACCATAACTGGTAGAAAATTCAGAATACTTGCGCTTCAACACATTATAACCAAAAGCCATCAAACTCAAAGCAAATAAAAGAAACCCAAATGCTGCAAATGCAATAGCAGCTTTAGCGGAATGACATCCAGGAATACTGACATCCGTATTGTAACGGTATCCATATTGATCAAATTGTTGATAGGAACAAGTATACCCAGAGTATCTAGAAGCAATGGCAATGAAGGCAGATAGGTTGAAGACCGTTAAAATCAACTCACAGATAGCAATGACACCGGAAAGGGCAAATTGAGGAGCAGCAAAAGTGAGAATCATATGAATACCGAGGTAAAAAAGGGCAAATGAGGCACAAAATACAGTGAATCTCATCCGTGGCTCACCTTCATAAAACTTATTCAATGAGGAACAACTTAGACCTAACAACGTGATAGAATTGATGACTTGAAGTGATCTGAGAATGCATTGTAACGTGAAATTGGTAGTAAACTTACCTAATCCTGATTTTGGCGCTGAAGAAGTGTATCCATTTCCTGAATCATTTGGCTCTGTAAGTTTTTCATGGAGATGATTGTTCGAAGCTACTGTTGATTGATCGTGATGATAGTTTTGCATCTTGTAGTTTGTCTTTTTTAGTTTAAAGCATTAAAAAGGTGAAGGTTGAAAAAGGGAAGAAAATTTTGGTTAGGGTGAAATTTTTATTATATTTATGAATTTGATGGATTAAGGTTTTTTTTTCTCCCCATTCAATATTAGAGAACACCCGTCCAAAAAGGGGCATTGTTGATTGCTCTTATCCGTGCATGATTGGATTTCGATATAATATTGATTTGAATACTTATTACTTTTTTGGTTAGTACTATTCTGAAATATACAATTTCATATAAATTTGGGTTGAAAGGTTGGAAACTTAAATTTTTTAAAGTTTTATTTTTTTGTTTTTGTTTTTAAAGTCCTTGCTATCTGTCATACTTAAACGGGCATCAAGTTAAAAGTGTGACTCTAACACAGGGCAACTAAACACCACATACACGAAAACTGCGGTATTCAAAATATATATATATACTTTTTGAATATTTGGTTGCTTTTCACTTAGTGAGATTTATTTACATATATGTGTATAAAACAAACCGCTCCCCATACTACCATACTACAATGCCTGTAGCAAAGATCGACTACTCCAAGATATCCAATAGTCAACAGTCACCTTCCCCTTTGATATACAGCACATCTTTAGGTAACACTCTTATAGAAATCCAAGGAACATTAGTAACACCAGAAGGAACACCTTCAAATATTCCACAAGAAGGATTCGACCAAGATTCTAAATATTTACAATATAATACCACTACAGATAACACAGAACTTGCTTTGAAAATAGGACGATTGGAAATTAACGAACTCGAAAAGAAAGCTGTTCTTTACATAGGAACCTCTCAAAGACTTCTTGGTTCTATAAAGAAGGTTGATCCACCTCTAGGATTAATGAGATTTGGAAGTGTTGGTTCAAATGATTCAGAGGTAAATATGGAAAACCAGACACAAAAGGTGGAAATTGTGGATGTTATTAAATGGAAGATTATCTTTACTGGGAGACCATTGCCTATAATGTAAATATGTATCCCATTTTATAAAACTTCTTTAATATATAAAGGTTTAAGTAAATATATATATATATATATAAATCACCAACCATCATCACCCCATCCAGAATCTTCTTCATCATCTTTAGGATCTAAATTTATCACTTTTTTCATTTGAAGTTTTTTCTTTGGTTGTAATTTCAATGCATTACCTTTTAATTTAGATGAAGTATCTTCTTTTATAATTTTAGGTCTAACAATTGAAGTTTTCTTCATTACTTTAACAGGTTCTATCCAAGAATCTTGATCCCACCCATCATCATTGATTTCTTCATCATCTGACCATCCTGTTGATTTGATCAGATTAGTCTTAGAACCGGATTTTTTAGTAGTATCTGTTATAAGATTAACTAAAGAATCATTGGATTGAATGGCATGATCTAATTGAAATCCACCCTTGACACCTCGCATAGTGGCATTACTGTTGGGTAAATGAATCTGAGATTCCGAAGTTGACAATTCAGGAGTGGAAGGTGGCATTGGATCCAATTTGATGGCCAACATTTCAAACTCATCTCTTAAGGATTGTTCTAAAATCGTCAAGTCTTTCTCTTCTTCTTCTTCTTCTTCTTGAACTTCTTCATCACGTGGCAAGTTCCGAACTTCTTCATAAACTTTTTCCAAGAAAACTTTGAATATTTTTGAAGCTAATGATCTAACTTTACCATTCTTTTCTAACAAAGCTGGTGCAATGACAGTAAGGATCTTATTAGTGATGATTTCGGCAGAAAAAAGATCCAAGGACGATAAAACTGCCAACAAAGCTGCCATTTGATTGTCCGTATTGGAAGAATCCTTTAAGGATTTCGTAAATGCAATAGCAAGAACATTGGCTCTTGTTGAAGCATCAAGAGATTCAGCGATAGAAGCCAAAGTGATAGTTGTTAGAGTTCTAATTTCCTTTGATTCGTCAGTTTGTAATTTTGCCAAAGTTCTCAAAACCTCATTGTTCAATTGACGTGAGTATAACTGTGGAACTATTTCACGTAATTGTTTCAATGACTCTTCACGGATCTTGACGTTGGAATCTTGGAACCCTGTTAAATAATTAGGGAAAATTTTATCGTTTATTTCAGAAGCGGTTAATTTTGGTAAAATGAATGGCAAATATGTGAGCAACAGTAATCTAATGGTACGATCCGGAATAGTGAACGCCTTGATGATCATTGGTTTGATGGATGTATCGTCCGGATGTGTCAAGATCAATTGCAAAGATTCAAAGTTGGTTGGATTTGTATCGTAATATTTGATCAATTCAGGAAGAACCTTAGCTTCTTGAAACCCCTGTGGAAACCGATGAGCCCATTTGGCAGTACGTATTAAACAATGATATTTCTCTTCAGCGTTATTGATCAGCGAATACTCTTCGAATTTAAGGAAGATTTCAATCAATTCATAATTTGCAAAATGAGCCTCTAATTTACCCCATAATTGTTCAATTGAAGGTCTTACAGTTAAAGAACCAGTGATCAATTTCCTTAAATCAGAACGTAGAAACTGTGGTACATTTTTCCCCAATCCGATATCTTCAACAGTGAATCCACCATTTAGATTGAACAAACGATAGATAAAAACTGCAAATTTGAATGAATCCAACTTATCCAACCTTCCATTGTTTTGTAACTCAGGAATATTGACCCCCTTTTCTTCCGTAAAACGTCCTTGATTTCTTAAAACTGAGCCAGAAGATATATTCTTCTTATTAGTCAACAATTCAAACCCACCAATCTTCCAAACTCCAGAATTAGTCAAATAAATATTGTCTAATCCTAATCTACCCAAAACACTAGCACCTTCCATATTCAAATACTTCAACGCCTTCAAGACTTGATAAACAATCAACAATTTCCCTTCTTCACTATCAATATTCATTCCAGCTTTAAGACAGTCTTGTAAGGATCTAACTCTTTCAGTGATAATATAGATAATCCCTGATTCTTCAATAACATCCAAAGTTTGGATCAAATTCGGTAATCTTAAAGATTTGAAAGACATCGTTGCGTTATTAACAAACGACAATTCAATATTACTGACTTCATTATTATTATTATTATTATTATTATTGTTGTTGTTATTCTTATCATATTGAAAGATGGTTACTGGTAAGTTATCAGATTTCCTGTTCCCATTGTTAACTTTCCATAAGGAATTTGTATTGGTAGTATCTGAATCAATGGTATATGGTAAAGAAGGCCCTATAAGCGTATTACTCAATGATTTGAGGAAATTCATCTTCCTTAGCACTTAAAAATCAATATATCTCCTCTAATATAGAGAAAAAGAGAGAGAGAGAGAGGGAGAGGGTGTGTGTGTGTGTGTGTGAATAATATATAATTGTTTGTTTGCTTGTTGTTGTTTCGACGTTGTTGCGTGCGATTAACAATTGATCCAATTTTAATTTTTTATTTTTTTTTATTTTTATTTTTATTTTATTTTATTTTTTTTTTTATTTTTTTTTTGGAATTTTTTTCCACGTGATATAATAATACAAGTTATCTTTGAGATTTCATAATATGCTACATTGTACAAGAAATTTATAGATCAGAATTGTTTTTTTTACTGTCATAACTAATATATTAAGAGAATAAGAAAAAAGGTGTGGGAGGATAGCATTTGCAAAGACACAGATCATAAGTGAGAGATCCGTAAGAAAAAAGAGGAAATGATTTTTTTTTTAAATCATCCAAAGTAAGAAAAAGCAGACCAAACTAAAAGTGGTGTCATTAATCAACAAAACACCGGAACCTTTAGCTGCATCAACTTCATTTACAGTAGCAGTCTCATCGGATTCAGGGGAAATAGTAAATGTGGTGATACGAGATTGAGTGGTAATAGAACCTGAATTGACAATGGAAATAGTCTCACTGACAATAGAATCGTTTGAAAGTATGTTATTACTATCTGCGGAATAATTAATTGTAGAAGTTGGGGCAGATAGTAAAACTTCAGTGGAAGTGGTAGCGACAACAACAGTGTCTTCCATAGTGGAGTGGTCGTTGATATCAGCGCCAGTGGACACCTTAAATATCGGAGATGAATTTGAAGTGGTTGATGAAGGTAAAATAGTGTAACCAAGATAATCAGTACTTATTTTCAGAGTGGCATTGCCACTTTTAAAGATATCATTTGATTTAATGGAAGTAGTATTTTGAGTATTTGTAGTTGGCACTGTAATGATTAAAGTACCAATAGTAGAACCAGCACTGTTTGTCAAAGGACAATAAGTTGTAGTTTCAGTGGTAACAGAACCATCGGTCTTGACGACAATTGCAATAATAGTAGAAGTCTCGGAGATTTCCTCAATAACAGAACTTGATGCCGAACCTAAGGTCAAATTACCAAATGTAGAGCCCTCAGAGTGGATCAAAGGACAATATGTGACAACCGGGGTGACAACTGAACCATCAGTATTGGTGAAAATTGCAGTAGAAATCAAAGTTCGGGTCATAATCCTAGTATCGGAAGAACTAATTGAATCAAAAGTCAAAGCGTCCTTTGAACCGTTTGCACTAACAGTATCACTAGCAGAAAGTCCGGTTGGGACCAGTGTACTAGAACTGGACTTTAGTTGAGAACCATTACTAGTTGAGAATTCTGCAGAGTGGGATTCTGCAGAACTCGTGCTATTGAAATAAGCAGTGAAAGAATTAGTTTCAACATTCATAGTGGTGGACAATTCACTATAAGAGTTGGTACTTGAAAAGAAAGACTCAACTGCTGTCATAGAGTTACCGTTTCCGTGTGTAGAAGTGGTGATGGAAGCAACTGAAGCAGTATCAACTGTGGAAGCAAAACTAGAAGCGGAACTATCTTGGGAATCTGTACTGCTCATGAATGAAGCAACACCACTGGAGGCTGAAACGACAATACTGGAGGGTGGAAGAAGCACACTAGAGGCTGAAGATATAACTGATTCAACAGGAGAAGAAGCAGTGGCTACTCCAGAGATTTCAGTTTCAGCATTGGTAGTCGTATTAATTACATAACCACTAGAGTCAACCGCTGGATCAAGGGAAAAAAGACTTGTGGCCACATCACCTTGGCTGGTAGTCGATGTTGTCAAGATAGCACTTTCAGAAATTGTCGTGGTGACTGTAACATAATGACCTTGAGAACTGGTAGTTAGGTAGAAGGAAACGACTTCAATGACAATGTTTCCAAAAGTATCGAGCTCAGCAGTAGTATAAGCAACTGGAACGGTTTCTATTATAGTCATTTCACCAGTGGAAAATTCACCGTGGGAGTTAACAGTAGGGTAGTAGCTAACGATACCAGTCTGAGTGATGCTATAAATGTCAACATAGGTTGTTGCTATAGCCGATGGAACAGTAAGTGATACCTTCATGGAACTGGCATAAGATGAGCCAGTAGAATCCTTTGTTGTAGAGTAAGAGTTCAGGTCTGTTTTAGTAGATCCCTCATCAGTCACGTGCGTCGCTGAGTATGGATCGGAAACAGTTTGAGAAAGAGTGTATTCTAACTCATATGATGACAACTCCCTTTTTTGCTTAAGACCTGAATCAGAAACACCTTCAATAACCACATAAGCATGATGGATATAAACCGATTGACCGGTGACCAAGAGTTCCTGAATAACAATAGAAGCAAAAGATAATGTTGAGTTCAAATTTGCTGCCTCAAATAGTGAATATCCACTGGAATTAGTATCAATTATAGCGTTAAATTCAGATCCATCAACCAGGTATGAGACTTTTTCAATTATGGTCTCATTATTACTATCACCCTTAACAAACAAGGCAGTCCAAGGGCTTAGAGTACCAGGGATAAGTATTTCGAAAGATGGACCTTTATCAGAGAAGTACCCCGTGATAGTTGGTTTGCTCATAGGAGTCATGCTGGCTGAGGAACTTAAACCGACAACTGTAGTGCCAGTAGCGAAATCACCAACATCATCTGTGGTTGAGAAGAAGGACACAACTTTAGTCACAAAGCTGCCATCATCTAAAACAAGAGTAGTAGTAAAAGCATCGGGAATATCTCCATAGATGGTAGTTGTCGTTGTTCCAGTATCAAAGTTACCATTATCATCGATTGTTTTGAAAAAGGATACAATTTCAGTATCAAAACTGCCGTCACGAAATCCAACAGTTGTAGTATAAGCCTCAGGGACAGTTTCATAAATCGTAGTAGTACCTGTGGCCAATTCACCAACTTCATCTGTAGTTCCGAAGAAAGAGACGATCGCAGTCATATAACTGCCATCCTCAATAGCAAGCGTTGTAGTGAAAGGACTTGGAACGGTCTGAACACTGGTGCGGGTCCCAGTGACAAAAGAACCTAAATCATCAGTTGTACCGAAGAAAGATATAACTTCAGTAAGATAGCTGTCGTAATCTAAAATCAGAACAGTTGTGTATGCATCTGGAACAGTTTCAAGAATAGTTGTGGTATGCGTGGCAAAATCACCGAACCTATCGGTAGTTGGTTTGAAAGAGACGACTTCAGTAATAGAGCCGCCAGCTTCTAAAGCAACAGTAGTCGTATAGGCAGCAGGGAGTGTCTGAATACTAGTTGTGGTACCAGTGGCAAAATCACCAGAGTTATCCGTAGTTGGGAAGAAAGATAACACTTCAGTCATAAAGTTACCATTATCTAAAGCAAGTGTAGTGGTATACGCAAAGGGGACAGTCTGAAAGCTAGTCGTGGACCCAGTGGCAAAAGCACCATAGAGATCAGTAGTTGGGTAGAAAGAGATAACTTCAGTCAGTGCCAGTCTTTCGTTAAATATCTGAGTAGTAGTGAAGGCATCTGGAACAGTTTCCGTAATTGTTGTAGTACCAGTGCCCAAGTCACCAACACCAATAGGGGTTAGTAATAAGGAGACAACCCCAGTGACTGTTCTTCCGTCATTTAAAACAATTCTTGTAGTGTATGGATCCGGAACAGTTTTAGTGTTTGTAGTGGTAGCAGTAGCAAACTCACCAACATCATTTGTGGTTGGGATAAAGGAAACAATTTCGGTCTCAAATGTTCCACCACCTATTTCTCTCTCAGTAACATAAGCATTTGGAACCGTCAGATAGCTGAAAAAAATACCGGTTGAAAACTCACCCATATCATCAGTTGTTGGGAAGAAGGAAACAATTTCAGTCACAGTTCTACCATCATGAAAAACCTGAGTTTCTGTGTATGCATCTGGAACAGCTGTATATTTGGTAGAAGTAGTGGCACCAGTACAGAATTCATTTCCATAACCACAAATCATGGGGAAGAAGGAAATAAATTCAGTGACAGAGTTCCCATCCTCTAAAACACGGGTTGTGGTATAAGCTTCAGGGATCGATTCAGTGATGATGGAAGTAACCGTAGAAAGTTCACCAACATTGTTAGTTGTCAGTGCGTAAATGATTCTTTCAGTTTGTGTTCTTCCATCATCAAAAACAAAACTAGTAACGTAATCTCTTGGTGGGAATTGATGGATGGTAGCAGTCCCAGTAACAAATCTACCTATCCCATCATATGTGGGGAAGAAAGAAATAACGTTTGCCACGATATTGTCAGAACTCGTAGAAATTGTCGTGTAGGGGGAAGGAATAGTCAAAGGAATTGTAGTAGTGGCAGTAGCAAATTCATTAAAATCATTTGTGGTTGGATAGTAAGAGATAAGTTCTGTTTTAGAAATCCCATTCTCAATTAAATATGTAATTTTGTTATTTGGAACTGTTTGAAGAATAGTGCTGGTACCAGTTGCCAAATCACCTTCCTCATCAGTAGTGGCGTAGAAGGAGAAAATTTCAGTCACATACTTATCATACCACCAATTGCTAGTAGTTAAGGGTTGTGGAATTAAGTAAGGTTTGGTGGTAGTTTCAATATAATTATTACCAATATAATCACTCAATAAATAGAACGAGACAATTTCTGTTTGGGTACTACCGTCAGTTTCTAGTATTTTTGTTGTGTAGGCTGATGGGGCATTATCATATTTTTCAAGGTAACATTTGTTCCTTAAATTGAAATTCATACATTCGATAGAAAGGTTACTGATGAAAACTGGTAAATTTTGAACAGTTTCAAGATTTTCAAGTACGACCTGATTGGCAAGATCAGTCACAGATTCACCATAAAGTAAATAGCGGTTACTTATTCCATCTTGTTCCGGGATTACCCAAGAAAAGGCAACATAATCTTGTAGACAGAAAATGTTGGTTTGAAGGGATAAGGGTATAACTTGTGGAGAAATGTTGAATTTTCCTCCATCAAATTCAAGATCATATTCAATAATAAAGCTACCTTCTTCAAGATTGACTTTACCAGAGAACCCACTCATTACAGGCCCAAATGTATCTGTGATAAAAGCCATCGGATTTGCTAAAGCCTGGAAATCAGTGGCATATTGACTATCCTGAAACTTGAATGCCCAAATGAAATGAAATCGGAAAACGTAATAATAATTGTTATCATTGTAATCACCATGAATTGCACTTCTTGCATTATAAAGTTTACGATTAATTTCCCCAGAGTAAGTTTGGAATTCACAGTAACCACCGGTGGTAGGGAACCAATTAAGTGGAGTTGTTACAGTGGAGATATCAGCATATGACGCTGTTGAAGGATAAGAAACTGTGATAGGAGTTGATCCAGAGATTGTGGATACGAACCCTAAAAATTCATCAGTGGCGGCGGCAAAGATTGTATGAAGTTGGATTAACAGAAAAAGTAGCGGCGGCAAAAGCCAATTTGAATAGATCTTCATGACTTATTTTTGTTCTTAACATTAGTTCAATAATCTTTAGGTTTGATGGATTTGAATGAATGGAGGAAATAATGTACAACTTATAGTTTTTTTTTTGTCTTTTAGTTTCCGGGATTTTGAATAAAAAGAACGATACATCCATGGTGAAGAGGTGTTTCAGTCATGCAGTTCTGCATGCTAAGTACTTTGGATGTCAGATTGAGCTCAGAGATGGGAAATAATCTTTCTACCGCTTGGGAGTTGATGGTATCAGTGGTCCTTATATGTTTGAGTATACGGCTGTAATGGTTGAGACTTGACGTATTTTTTGGTTTTTGATTATTTAAAGCCTTTTGCTGCCTTTAGTTTTATGACGCCTGTGTTCACTGTTCATGCGTTAAAAGTTTTGTTTTTGAATACTGCAGTTATTCCTTTAAAATTCATGACTGGTTGGTTTAAATGGGGGAACAGGGATAGTACGGTTTGTGCTTTATCGATTCTTTACTAATATTACTTTACTGCAGTTTAATGTTTCTCTTTTTTTTTTTTGGAATTTAAATTTTGCGTTTTCAGATCGATATGAGCTCGAAAACAAAAAAAAAAAATTCTGATAAATTTCAAATCAATATCTTAATTAAAACAATTTTCATTGTTATATAGAGTGATGAGAGATAAAGTTCTTCCACTGTTCAAGTGCCAATTACTCCTCCTATCCTCTGGTTTGGCCACGAAGATTTGCATAAATACATACTAAGTGAATTAGTTTCAGGACAAAAGAACACGTTCAGTAAAATATTGTAAATAATCGACGTAAAGCCTTTTTTTCCCCGGAGGGATATCGAATTTCCATATTAGGACAACTAATTCAATTAATATTGTGTGCTCACTGTTAAATATAAACATTTGCACAGTATTCCGAGTCCTAATATTATTACTCTGTACAGCTAGATTTTAAAAAAAGAAGAAGACCTTGTGGGTTAATGATATAGTTTTAGATTTCCAAAGTGAAGCAGTGCCTGAAAGATTCATGATCTGTATAAGGGAGTATCATACTTGTTTTTGGTTGTCCGTGGTTGTTCTTGGTTCCTAACACCAAGATTGGAGCCCATGCTACTTAACGGCGCAAAAAAACAAAATTACGATCCAACAATTATCGATGGAGAATGTTGATCCCAGCAGCATTATGGTTAAAAATATGCTAAGATTAGTGTTGGAGACCGCTATTCATGATTTATATCTTTTGTAACCTCTAAATAGTATCTATATAAATATATATCGTATTTATATATGTGTAATAGTTAAATATTTTCACTACGCAATGACATTGCTAGCGTTCACCAAATGTCCCGGGAGTAGACTAGTGGCATGGTAGTCCTTGGGTTTGTTTGTTTCACTTTTCCCTTTAATTTTTAATGTGTCTTGTTTTAAAATTATAATCATTCGAGATTTCTTTTGGTATATTGTTCAAGGATCCGCACAATTGAATTTGATGAATTCTCAAAATATGTAAATATCTGTAGTACCAGTCCGCATATACTTGCTTCAGACCTTGCTATAGATATCAAAACTTTGCATTACGATGCATTCACGCTAATAAATATTACATATGAAGAAATATATTAGTTTACAAAATTTCTGAACAGATCAGGTTTAACTTTCAAATATATGCATAGATAAGAGAAGCAAGATCAATAAAAATAACGACAATATATTAAAACAAAATTTCTTCGGTTAGTTTTTCCATATACTGACCAATATCAAACGATTTAATTAAAAAAGAAGAAAAAAGAAAAAAATAACAGGGCCAAAATGGGATCTATTTAGAGATTGATAGTTTGTAAAGCTAAAAACATACGTTTCATCTCTGCTACCTGCAAATGCAAAACCTGCAAATGCAAAAATAGTATGCAAGAATCATCCTTTCCTCCTCAAAAATAATGAAAAAAAAAAAAACACTAAAGTGGCATGTATGTTCCAAAGGCCATGCATATATATCTTTAGAAAGAAAAAAGCATCTTAACGTAATAACTTTATATTTAAACTAATGTACTTTCAACTATAAACAAAATTTCTATCAGCAATCATCATCGTAAACTCTTGGTCTCTTGATATAATAATGTACAGGGATACTAAAAACTCAAAAACTAATTCACATAAGAAACTAGAGGGAACTTGGGATGACAAAAAAAAAAGCATCAGCTTATTCTTTTTCTTCAGTAACAGTGGAATCTTTTCCACCAGTTAAACCTTGTTGTAATCTAATCCCAATTCTCCTACCATGGACGGAGTTTTTCAAATTGACATTTTCATGAATCAAAGGTCTTAAAACATTACCGAATCTCTTGAATTGTCCTTCGTCGGCTGAATCCAAACAAGTTTGTAAAACATAGTTTCCAAATGGATCATTAATCAAAGTTAAGAAACAATCCGAATGAGAATCTAAAATATCTTCAATTAATTCCGAAGAGAATAATTTGGACAATTTCAAAATCTTTTCAATAACATTTGACCCAAACTTATGAGTGGCCAAACGTTCGAAATTACCCTTGACAAAAGTAAGAATCTTCAAATTACTTTCAGTGAAATTCTTAGCAAGGATATATTGCAAGACATAATTTCCAAATGGATCAGTGATCAATCCGTTCAAATCAGATCCAGTAATTATAGAAGACAATTTAACACATTGTTCTAAAGTACCATTATCCAAACAACGTTGTAAGACACAGCAACCATGTCTATGTTTAGATAAAATAATGGCATTCTCGGCAACTTCTTCAATAATGAAGTCCAAAGAAAAGAACTTCATAGATGGATCATTTTTGAAATGAATGAGACATTTTTGAATCACGTGGTTACCATTGAGATCTTGAGATAAGGTTAAAATATGACCCTTTAAACTATCTTTAACTAATTCGAATTCCTTTTCGTATTTAACCATTTCGATTAATCTTTGTAAAGATCTAGTACCATGTGGTGATAAAGCAACAGTAGCGTATTCGTGGTAAGTGGATTCAATGAAAATCATTCTGTTCTCGTCGGATAATTGAGTTAGAAGCTTTTGGATAAGATAGTTACCGAATGGATCGGACATTAATTCGGTCAAGGCTGGGAGAATCTCAACAAAAATAACATCGGCATTGGCTGAAACTAAGTCGATTTGCTTCTGTAAGAAACGACAACCATGTTGATCACGACATAAGGTTAAGATCTCACCCTTGAAGTCTGCGATGGACAGATTGTTGAAAATGGAAGAATCTTCGAATCTTCTGTTGCCACCTCCGTTATGGTGGTGATGATGACGACCATACTTCTTACCGCCGTTGTTGTTGTAACGACGACGACCACCTTCGTAGCCATTACCACCGTTGTTGCCATTACCACCATTGTTAAAATGATGGATATTCTGCTGATGGATGTTTTGTTGAGGAACATGTCCCATGAAACCGCCGTTCATAGGACCCATACCAAGGTGACCAATGCCTGGACCGGAAGCACCAACAAGAGGGTGACCGAGGTAATGATTCATACCTAAGTTATCACCAACAGTAGAGGTACTGGTGGATGAAGATGGAGGGTTACCTGTGGAGGTAGAAGCAGCACCCGCTGAAGATGAAGATGAATTGTTACCAGCCCCCAAAGAATGAAGGAAGTTGACTTCAAAAGGTGGTGGAGGAGGAGTAGAAGGGTTCCATAAATGAGCAGGACCTGGGCCTGGACCACCGACAAAAGATGGATATTCATCAACTTTTTCACCACTGGAGGAAGCAGAAGTAGAAATGTCAAACTTTGGATCAATGTTATTCCAAGGAGCATTCATTAAGCCAAAATGATCACCATGATTAGGAAAGAATCCACCATGATGATGACCCATGTGATGATGATGTCCCATTGATGGAGGACCTGGAGGAGGTGGAGGTGGATGACCAAATGGATGCCCTGGATGAAGCATATGTGGTGGTAATGGAGAAAAACTGTTCATTGAAGAAGGAAGCATGTTGGAAGTGTATGATGGAGTGAATTGGGAAGACAAGATGGTCTTCTTTGCATCTGATTTGTCGTCTTGTTTGGTTTCAACCTTTTTGGAATCTTCATTAGCATCGATGGAAGAAGTAGAAGCTGTATTGTTCAAACTGAGATTAGTGAATGCTGGTAAGTTTAATAACTCTTCCTCATCAATAGGGTTAGACTTAGTCTTCGCGTCAATAGTGGACATAATAAAGACAAAAATAAAATAAAAAAAAAAAAATAAATAAAAAAGTCAGGGGAATGGATTTGAATCTAAGGGTTTGAATTTAATTTGGAGTTGAAAAGAAGAAAAAAAAAAGAGAGACTAGTGTACAAAGAGAAAAATGAACCGATTATATATTTTGGAGGGGAACCAGCGACTACTATCAATGGAATAGATGATAATTAGAGAGAGATTTTTTTCTTTTTTTTTTTTTTTTTTAATAAGTGTTTTCTTTTTGATCTTTTAATCGATTTCACTTTTAAATTTATTTTCATTTCCCACAAGATCTTTTACTGTCTCGTCTTTTTGGAAAATTTTGTTTGAGGCGCGCGCGCGCGGTTGACAATTTGACCGAGATCTGCCATTTTGTGAATAATAAATTATTTGAAATGAAACCTTCCCAGTAGCAAATAAGAATCTATATATATAGATAGATAGATATTGGTGATAGGCAAATGTTTCATTCAATATCAACAAGACGAATCAGCTATCTTTGTCAAACATCAGCAAAGCGTATTCTTTCCTTTCAAAAATATCAAACTTTTGAATCTTTGAATGAAACTTTATACTCCAAAACAATTCCTTCTGTTCCATTAGCCTTTGATAAAATCACCAGTTCTTCCATTATTCCAGAGTCTCCTATTGTTATTCTACATGGATTATTTGGTAGTAAGTCCAATAATCGATCTTTGGGACAAAAATTAAGTGAGAAATTATCAAGAGATGTGTATCTGTTAGATCTACGTAATCATGGAGATTCTCCACATGATAAAGATCATTCATATCCAGCATTGGCCTCAGATATTGAGTCATTCATGGAAAAACAAGAACTTGAAGACGCTGTTGTCATTGGGCATTCCATGGGTGCCAAAGCTGCTATGGCATTATCTTTAAGAACTCCTTCATTGGTGAAATTATTAGTTAGTGTTGATAATGCACCTGTGAACTTACCACCATCTTCAGGGTTTGTGAAATATGTGGAACTATTGGAAAAAATCGAAAGTATGAGATTATCCCAATTAAAAGAGGCTAAAGAAGTATTCTCTCAAATGGAACCTAATGAATTGATAAGTTCATTTATTTTACAGAATATGAAAAGGGATAAATCTGATAATAATGTCTTGAAATCTCGTGTACCTTTAGATATTCTACATAATGCAATCATAACAGGTGAGATTTCATCTTGGAAATATTCACCTTGTTCAGAGAAAATGTTTACGAAACCAACATTATTTCTACGTGGGTTAAGATCCAATTATGTTGCTGATGATTATTTACGTGATTTGGGCCAATTTTTCACGAACTTTGAAGTAAAAGGGTTAGATTGTGGTCATTTTGTCCTTCATGAGAAGTTTGAGGAAAGTGTAAATGTCATTGTAGACTTTGTCGAACGTTATGATGAGGATTAATATATATATATATATAGTGTGTGTGTGTATATGTCAATGAATTGAAT
The DNA here is from genome assembly GCA_018343995.1 of Waltiozyma sp. UFMG-CM-Y6624. Classification (NCBI taxonomy): domain Eukaryota; kingdom Fungi; phylum Ascomycota; class Saccharomycetes; order Phaffomycetales; family Wickerhamomycetaceae; genus Waltiozyma; species Waltiozyma sp. UFMG-CM-Y6624. The sequence continues at coordinate 24,032 of JADIOT010002520.1, forward strand.
ATCACGTGATGTGGTGGAGGTTTTATTTTTAGAATTTTTAGAATTTTTTGAGACATCCAAACATTCCTACGTCATACCTTTGAAACATAAATGTCGTGTTTTTTTGTTTTTTTTTTTTTTCGTCCAATTCTTCAAAACCATAGATAACACTGTACAAGTTGTTTGAATATATATATAATCAAAGGGGACCAATGACGAATCAACCAAGTTTCAGTACAAGTTTTTGGGCACCAAATCCAACTTCAGCATTAACCCCATTATATGCTAAACTTCATCAAGGTACGTTAGAATCGGATCAAGTTTTAGGTTTGATCAAATCCAAGGCTTCTATGGAATTACATTATGGTCGTGATGTATATAATTTGAAACATGATCATAAACCAAATGGAATGACTGGGTTTGGATATGAAGGTGGTGGTGATGAAGAAGTTGAATCCAGTTTAAAGAATTCTTATTTGGGTTTACTTTCACAAATTTCAAATGAGGGACAAACTCATCTTCGTATTTCTGAAGAATTGACATCGATTATTGTTAAACCATTTGAAGGTTGGTCCAAAGGTCATAAGATGCGAGTGGAAGATTCTAAAAAAGTTGTTTTTAGAAAAATCAAGGAATGGGAGAAAGAATTAAATAAAGTGGAAATATTAAAAGGGAAATATTTTGCCAAATGGAAAGAATTTGAAGATATGAAGGTTGGTCTTACTGAAAAGGAGATCAATGAACAATTGACTCCTAATGAAGAAGATGAAGAAGATGAAGAAGAAGACGAAGAAAAAGAAGAAAATTTGGTAATTAAATTGGGTCCAATTGATCATACAATTTCACAACTTCAAGAAACTTTACTTCGTATGATTCAAGAAATTCCACAAACAACAACCAAAGTTACTTTATTAGGAACATATACACATACATTGACCGGTCTTCAAATCTGTTCTTGGTTACAAACAAACTTATCTCTTTCCCTTTCTCAATGCGAAGAGTTTGGACAAAGTTTAATGGATCAATCTTTTATCAGAAAGATCAACACATCAATTCGTGATGGTCTTGCTGGTAGTGCTGTGTTTATTGGTAGTAGATCGTTTGTATGTCAATGGAAACCAATGGCTTATAAAAAGGCTGGGTTATCAGATCCATTTGAAATTGAATTTCAACAGATGAAACTTACAAACACTGAGACAAACAAATTCTCTATGAATGGATATTTTGATGAATTAAAGGCTACTTATTTGGAAGATCGTACTTTATTATCTGTTTCTAAAGAAATTGAAAAGTTGGATGGTCAATATTTACAATCAGTCATTGATTTGGATATTTTACAATGTTCAATGCATGAAGTTATATTGGATAATTTGAAACTTTTAGAAATTTATGAAAGAGATAGAATTCAAGCCTTGAAAAGGGTCATGTTAGATTATGCCACAATTATAAGAACATCTTTAAATCAACTCGAAGATTCTACAGCTAAAATCCTAACTTTTAGAGAATCCATCAATATTAATGCTGACATTCAATTGTTAATCTCGGAATTTGCCACAGGTTCTTTCAAACCTTTTGTTGTCATCTATGATAATTATCATAAACTTTCTAAGCCACAATATCAATTATTCGGATCTGAATTGGTCAATGTGGTTGAATATGAAGGTGGTAAAGGTGTTCCTTTAATAATCACTACAATTTTACAATATTTGGATGAAGAAATATATCCTTCACTTAAAGATGATCAAGAACGTGTCAATATTTGGTTAAAAAATGCTGATTTAAAAGAACAATATCGATTACGTAATGCTCTTCAACATAAACAATTAACAACAAGTATAATTCTTACCGAATTAAAAAGATTTGAACCTTTAACAATAACTTCATTACTTAAATTATACCTTTTAACTCTTCCAACATCTTTAATTCCACAAACTCAATATGATTTATTAAAATCTTTATATTTCCAACATACAACTAATTCAATTCAACGTCATACAGCTATAATCAACATTCTTAAATCCTCTTTACCAAAACAACATTATCAAACATTACGTGTTTTACTTAAACATTTCATAAGAATAGCAGGGATTATTAAAGAAGCTGATTCAACTTTATATGATTTTTTTATTAAAGGTTTAAGTGTAGAAATGGGTAAAGTTATCATTATGAAGGAAAATCATGAAGGAAATGATTCAATGGTATTTAAAGAAAAATTTATGAAAGAATTACTTGTTGTTAAGGAATTGACTGGTGGAAAGAATAGTGGATCTACAACTAGAAGTTCCAGTTTCCAAAATTCATCAAAAGTTTCAGATATTTCAGAAGAAGAAATTATAAAGATAATGTAATCCCATATATATATATATATATATATATGTTTATCACTATATATTGTACATAATTTTATATAAATTTTTTTTTCTAACATTAGTACATAAATATTTTTTTTTCAAAAGTCTATTTAAATAAATTTTTTGGGAATCGTAATTTAATTTCCAATATCCAACACCGGATCAGTAGTGCCGATTTTAAACCAAAAAAATATCCAGTTGATGCAATAAAAATTAAAAGACCAAATCTGCAAGTGGAAAACTGTAGAATCAAAAAAAAAAAAAAAAAAAAAAAAAA
>JADIOT010002520.1:26658-46292 GCA_018343995.1 Waltiozyma sp. UFMG-CM-Y6624
GGAAAAATTTAAAAAAAAAAAAAAAAAAAAAAAAAAAAGGTAAACTGCAGAAAGCTACATAAATCCTAAAACGGTAATCCTTTTCCCTTTTGGGACTATTGCGAAAAATGCTTCGATTTTTTGCGCAAATCAAGTCCATCTGGACCTATATGTCAATTTACCATGCACGGTTCAATTCTATCAGATTTACCTTTTTGACAAAACGATACAAAAAAACGTCATAGATTACCTTATTGGGCCACATTCCCTTATTGGTTAAAGTCTGATTTTTTTTTTTTTTTTATTTATCTCTTTGCAAAGGAATCCGTGCCGAGTGTTGGACCTATGAGGGATCTACACGGTACAGGAACAACAAAATTAAATAAAAAAAAACAAAAAAAACACTGGTACTTCGTTAATGGTCCTGGCTGCTTCGAAGATAGTAAAGTGTGTGGTTCGGGCAAAAAGTTTACAAAGAGGAAAAAACTAAGAAAAAAAATAATTGTATAAAACTTATGGGATTTCCACAATTTATTTCGCTAATTGTATACGACCATTAACATTTAGTTTTTTAAATTCGGTTTTTATTAATTCTAACCAACAAAGTAAGTTTTCTTTTTATTGCAAACACAGAATTGTGTTTTTTTTTTTTATTAAAGCTATTTGTAATTTACCTTAGCTTTAATGATGTTCAAATAACTCAATTCATCGATATTAACAGTTTTTTTTTTCTACTATAGTTATTACGAAATGTTACCAGCCGGTGTTATCTTAGTCTTCTGTATTATCTTCTGTGTTGCTGTTGCCGTCCTCTTTGTCAAGTTATGGCAATGGAACAACAAGAGAAAGGCCGCTTTAGAACAATTCTAAGTTTTTTTTTTAACTCAGTAAAGGTTTCTTTTATTTATTATTGTTTCCCACACACGTCTTTTTCTTTTGTTTTCAGTTCATTACACACTCTATCATATCCATCACTCATCTTAATTTGAATTAGAATAGATTGGTCTATTATGTTTGAAGTTCATCACACACAATTTTTTTAATTTCATCTAAAAATGGTTATGTTTTTTCCCACTTCCATTTCCTTTTTATATCCAAAGTTATATTATATCAGTGCTTAATCTTTTTTTTTAAAATCTAAATACTTTTTAGTGGCTATCTATATAGTCTTTTAATACAATAATTATGGGTTTTTTTTAAATCTAGCAATATCATCCGAGGATCGTGTTGAATTCCGACTTGTAAGTTTAGCACCTGAGGATGTTGGTTTTCGTTACTCATCTTATTGGCCGAAAAGGCTTCAAAAATGTGTCTCCATTACCAAAATTCATAACCAAAACGCGCGCGCAAAAAAAAAATTGACAAGAAGTGGGACGAAATATTGCCCAAAACGAAATTAAATATTGGAAAAAATCCCAGAAAGTAGAAAATAATCGAACCAAAAAAAGTTCAACACTTTCCGTTTTCGATAAAAACATAAACAACTAACCTCATTTATTAAACATTGTTTAATAATTATTCATATAACAACAAAACTACGCAAACTAAAAGTATGTAACCCCTTCTTTTGAATTAACTGTATTTCACATCTTCTCATTCTTTGCAACTTAGTTTCTTCCCAATTTGAGTCGCCTTCTAAAGAGAAAAATCAAAACAAACAAACCCAAAGTGGACTACTACCTCTTTGGGATAGGGTACGAAGACTTCCCAAAAGGGGGTCTCTTGACACAAAACAATTATTCAAAAAAAAACACACATTTAAGACATTGACAGTTGTGGTAACTTTGCAACATATATATCAACAGGGGGGGGGGTTGTGTTGTTGCTATTACTCATGATCGTTGTCTTGAAGTTTAGAAAAGAGGAAGGAACATAAATCGAATCTATATACATGTGAATTGAAAAGTTAACACAGATTGTTTGTTTTCCTGAACTTGTACTAACAGTTTTCCTATAGAATGTCTGAACTTACTGAACAAAACTTACCAGAAACTCAAGAATCTAAGGAAGAAATTATCGACCAATCTGTGATTACCAACTCTGTTGGAAATGAAGATTTAGATGACGATGATGATAAGCCATCCGGTGCTAGAGAAAGAAGAAAAATTGAAATCAAGTTTATCCAAGATAAATCTAGACGTCACATCACCTTTTCCAAGAGAAAGGCTGGTATTATGAAGAAAGCTTATGAATTGTCTGTCTTAACCGGTACTCAAGTCTTATTGTTGGTTGTCTCCGAAACTGGTTTAGTTTACACTTTCACCACACCAAAATTACAACCATTAGTCACGAAACCAGAAGGTAAGAACTTAATTCAAGCTTGTTTAAATGCTCCAGAAGATGGTGCTGATGAAGAAGAGGTCTCTACCCCAACTAATCAACAACAACAAGCTCAACCTCAACCTCAACAACCAGTTCAACAGCAGCAAGTCCAACAACAAGTTCAACAACAGCAGCAACAACAAGCCCAACAACAAGCTAACGCTGCTCAAACTTACCAACAAGCGGGCTTACAGAACTTACCACAAAACGCCGCTTACCTAAACGATAACTACCCAGCTTACTTTGCTGGTTTAAACAACAACCAAGGTGCTTTCTAAATCAATTGGGTAGTTATATTATTGTTGCTCGGTTTTTCTAATTTTTTTTTTTCAAGGAGGAGAAGAGAAAGGGTTTTTATATTATTTTGATGGTCAACGATTTCGTTTGTTGGTTTTTTTTTTCTTTGAGTTCGGTGAATTTGTTTATTGTTATTTTGTATTTGTGTAATTCTATTGTTCTTTTTTGTTCTATATATCTTTTACCATGATAAAGTTATATTTAAGAGAAGTTTCTGATTTTTTTATTTTTTATTTTAATTATATTATTTAATTTGAGAATATATACTTAGGACCTTATTTATTAAAAAGAAACCAGTCAATCAGTCACGTGAGGTTTTTGTCGCGCGCAACTTCTATGTATTGGAAGGGGGTTTTTTTATGTTACAATTTTGCCCGAAAGAATAATCGGACGCGTATTTACTTCATCTAAACATTTTAACTTAATTCAAGCATTTAAAAAAAAAAAAAAAAAAAAAAGATACGCGTATTGTATTCGCAAAGACTTTCAAACTAACCCAACAGTTCCACAATGAGCGAACCAGAGAGTCCTGCTGCCAACGAATCAAATGAATACGGGGATTTCCCACCTGGTACGATTGTGTTAGCCAAACTTAAGAGTTTCCCTCCTTGGCCTGCTATTGTTATCCCTAATGATTTGGTTCCTGAGAATATTTTGAAATCCAAGCCTAAAAGACCATCTGGATCTTCTGGTCGTGGAAGTAAGAGACCTAAGAGAAAGGCTGCTCCTGTTTCCTCTGGAGATTCTGGTGAATTCCAAGTTTGGTGTGTCAGATTCTTGAAGGATGATACATTTATGTGGGGTTCTACTAAAGAATTGAAATTATTGACAACTGATGAAATTCAATCAACTTTAGATGCCTGGAAATCAACAAAGACCAAACAACTAAAATCTGCTTATGAGATGGCTTTGAGTCCGCCAGCTGTTGAAGATTTTATCATTTGGGGTAGTGATGGTAAGCCCATCCAAATTGATAACGAGGCAGATGATGAAGATTTCCAAATCGATCAAGATGAAGACGAAGTGGAAGATGATGATGAAGTCCCAGAAGAAGAAGAAGAGGATAACCTGGAAGAAGACTTAGAAGATCAGGACAATGAGGAATCCCCACAACCTAAGGTCAATACAAAGAAAAGAGCCAGTAGAGTTACTCCAAAGACAACGCCAAAGAAGCTTAAGGTAACTCCAAAGAAAACAACAAAGAAAAGTACCACAACTCCAAAGAGAGCGGCGAAGAAAAGGGGATCCAGCAAGCCTACTACTGTTTTAAATGACGACCCAGAAACTTCAGGTGATGAAGATTGGGAAGAAGCAGTTGATGAATTTGAAGAACCAGAAATCTTTGAGCGTGAAGTACCAACGTCTGCCGAATACACAGATCTTCTAAAGAAAAACAAAACTTTAGTGAACAAAGTTGTGATTCAATTCACAACGGCATTTTTAGAAGAAGAGAAATTGAACATCACCACAGAAGATCTTAAATCTTTGAATGGTCTATTAGATCAACTTACAAAAGTGGAAGATACTATTCCTAAATCCCTAGTCGTTAAAAATAATGTTCATAAATTGTTCATTTCGATTCTCCAAAGAAACGATCTCAAAACCAAGAACATAGTCAACATTAGAACAAGATTACAAGCTTTCCTGAAATATTGGTTTGATTTGACCGTTGAGGTAAACCCTAATTGGAAACTGGAACCTGAAGAAGAAGAAGACGATGAAGAAGAGGGTGTCGAAATCACTGAAATGAAAGAGGAAACTTCTGATGTCAAGACGTCTGAGATTAAGAAAGATGAAGATTTAGGAGGAAATGAATGATCTTACTATTCTACTGTGAAATATTAAGATGATCTATAGATTAGAACACAAATAGTAATAATAAAAATGATGATGTTTTATTCAACCACTTTCTCTTTTTGAATAGTAGTTATAAACCAATACAAGGTGTTTAAGATATTAAAACATTAAAAAAAAGATAATAAATGCGATTTCTGTGGATCGAACACAGTACCTTCAGATCTTCAGTCTGACGCTCTCCCAGGTGAGCTAAAACCACTTCAATTGTTTCTGTTCCGTCATTTAATAATTTCCATTCTGTGTAGATATTAATTTACATTTACCCAAATCTAGCAAGGTTTTGTGCCCTGAATGATAGGTTACTCCACTATTATGACATTTATAGTTATATATATCAGTTATTTTTCTTCAAAAACATCTATCTCAAAAGTGATTATTATTTTTTTTTTAAAAAAGAAACTTAAGATGTCCAGTAATACCTCTTCTACAGAAGATCCAATTCAATGGGTTAAATTGGGTGATTCAGGCTTGAAAGTGAGTAAAATTATTATCGGATTCATGTCATTCGGTAAGAAATCATGGGCACAATGGGTTGAAGAAGATGAGGAAAAGATCTTTGAAATTTTGAAAAAGGCTTATGATCTTGGTTTAAGAACTTATGATACTGCTGATTTTTATTCGAATGGGTATTCTGAAGTTCTTATTGGAAAATTTTTGGCCAAGTATAAGATTAAAAGAGATAAGGTTGTCATTTTAACTAAGGGTTTCTTCCCAATTGATGAAGATTTGGATATCAGACATTCCGGGTTAGGTCCAAATGTTTCAACACTTGATATTGTCAATAGTACTGGTTTATCAAGAAAGCACATCATTGATGCGATCGAAGGTTCTGTTAAAAGATTAGGAACTTATGTTGATGTTTACCAAATTCATAGATTGGATGATACACCAAGAAAGGAAATCATGAGAGCTTTGAACGATGTTGTTGAAAAGGGGTTAACAAGATACATTGGTGCTTCTTCTATGAGAGCCACTGATTTCGTCGAGTTGCAACATATTGCTGAAGCAAATGGATGGCATAAATTCATCTCTATGCAAAATTATTACAACTTGCTTTACAGAGAAGAAGAACGAGAAATGATTCATTACTGTATAGAACAAACGTCGGCTTATTACCTTGGAGTCCTCAAGCTAGAGGGATTTTAGCTAGACCTGTTGATCAATCAACCGATCGTATTAAATCAGACCCTACGTTTAAATCCTTGGGATTAGACCATTTGACTGAAACAGATAAGGAAATCATCAAGAGAGTTGAAGAAATATCCAAGAAGCGAAGCATTTCTATGAGTAACATTGCCACATCTTGGGTCTTGTCTAAGGGTACTACGCCAATTATTGGATTAAACTCTATCGAAAGAGTTATTGAGGCTGTTCAGGCTTCTAAGATTGTTCTTACAAAGGAAGAAACCGATTATTTGGAAGAGCCTTATCAACCAAGAAAGGTTGCTGGTTTCACTTGAACGTGATTTTTTGTTTTTTCTTTTTAAATAAACATACATATTAAATATTAATATAGATATAATAACAAGATATATTTATTACACATTTTTAATAGTTTGGTGTGGAACTTGTAGGTCTTTCACTATTGGCACTTTTTTTATTTTTCAAGAATTCTTCATCGTCTCTTTTCCTTTTCTTTGAAGCTTCGATCTCTTCTTGTAATCTAGCCTTGGTCTTTTCCTCTTCTTGAGCCTTTCTAAGCTCTTCTCTCTGTTTGGCCAATTCGTCCTCTTTCAACTTCTCAGCTTCTTTGATAGCAGCAATCTTAGCTGCTGATTCGGATTTAAGGTCTGCATTGAAATATCCCTCCAAGCCTGTAAACTGGTCAATTTGTTTGAATTTGGACAAATTCGACTTTCTGATCATTCTATAAGCCCTCCATGTGTTAATTGAAGATTTTTCTGGTGCCTCCTTTGCTTCGTTGTACAATTTCTCAATCTGAGTCGGTAATCCTTGTAAATCGTATTCGTATTGTAATTTCTTCAACTTGTCTAAACCAATTGTTATTCTCCAATGTTTTGTGATCTCTGGAGAACCCAAAGCTGAGAAATATTTCCCTGGTAATTTTTTCCTTTTGGCCAAATCTTCAGAAAATTCGTCAGTGATCTCAAAGGCTTCATGAAGATCAAAGATAAATTTGAAATCATTTACCTTTCTAACGATCCAACTTTGTTCGGAAATATCCTTAATTTGTCCCATAAGATACATTAATGACTTATCAATAGATTGAAAAGTGTTTTGAATCATTGTACGAATGACAATAAATTTCCCAGGAAACCCTGGTAATTGGAATTTGGAGGTTGGATCTCTGTCTCTAGGATTGATTCTTGAGATCAAAATGTTGAGCAATAAAAGAATTTGAATTAGAATGGACCTTCTAGCATATTGGTCTTGCTCCAATCTTTTTACTATATTTAACTGGGTAATATTAAGATTTGGACTGAATGATTTCTCTTGGTAATACCTCTTCAATGATTGGTTGTATTCATTTGACTCCTCTCTTCTTTCAAACTTCTCAACACTGTTGATGAAATTCTCAGTTCCAATTGCCTGTCTACTTTCAATTTTGCAAATATAGTCAGAAAGCCTATCTAAAATGATATCAAGGGATTTTTCCTTGGAAGCAAGACTTGGATCTCTGCAAAGCTTCTGTAAGATCAAGTAGGAGTTATAGATTTCAGCTTTGGATCTAGTTGGAAGTAACTCTGTATAGTCATTATTGATTTTCCATGATTTATTGGTCAAAGGCTCGTCAAAAGAAGGAAATATTTCAGAACTAAATCTCAAAAGTTTATACTTCAACAAACTCAAACTCTCATCAAATGATTTCTTTGTCTTATATAGTTGGAAATTGATACTGATCATTAATGGTTTGGAGTAGTAAGAATAAGTGTTCCAATTCAACGCCACCCCATTAGCCTTTCGGAATTCAAGCTTTTGGCCTTGGTCCAACTCTTTCAGTTGATCTGCTCTTAAACTCAAAGCATCCATAAATCTCAATAACATTTTTGCATTTAACCCTCTAATGATCTTGGCTGTAAGAAGAATGGCAATATCATGAAATGCGATCTTTTCCTTCTTCAAGAGAAGAACTAGGTCCAATAATAGACCGATCTTAAACAACAAATTGTCAGATGCATGTGACTTTTCTTCAATTTCTTCTTGCCCTTTTTGTTCTTCTTCTGATTCTTGATACGCATACAATAAAAACTCACTAAATGTCTGAAGACTACTAAATTCCAAATTCGACTGATAAGTTGTTGGATCTATATCAGTTAGATCAGGGATTATTTGATCCTTGAAATCATGGAAAATGTCCTTACCGTATCTTGTTGTTAATGGGTTGAGAGTGTTGTTGTTACGGGCGATGACAGTTTCAATATATTCAGTGAACTTTTCAGAATAATCCCAAGTATCACTATCTTCTTGAGACATGTTTAATAGGCTGAGATGACACAGAGGCAGGGTTTCCTTTGTTATTATCACCGCTCAAAAAAAATATTGGTTGAGCTTCAAACCTAACAACTTTTAATAAATTTGTTTGATTTGGACGCTATGCAGCGGAATAACTTCAAAAACTACAAACACCCACATGAATATCATGTGACTGAAATCTAGGCTTAAAATATGGAGTATTTGTATTAAAAGTTTTCACTCAAATCTACTGAATTCTTCTACACTCAAAGTGAGTATCTGTAACTTTTAAAGGTAAAGAGCAGAAGTAGTTCTATAAACATGGGCATAAATGTTAGTATCAGTAATTGAAGTTAAATAATTTTTTGGGATGGATTTACTCACTTGACTTTGCATCTTCTTAAATAAAGTAATGGAACTTATATCAAGATTAAGACATCTAGTTATGGAACTGTTAATATTCAGCAATATAGGTGGTGGTATTAGTAGTAGTAGTAGTAGTAGTATTATTATTATATCTTCTTTATACTTAGACTTACGTTTGTCCTCCGTTCTCATTTTTTCTACAAATGATGCTTTTCTCTGTCCCTTTCTTCCTATGGCAAAGTTTTCATGTTAGTATTGAAAAAAGAATAAAAGGACTTAAGAGTAGAATATCAGACCATACCCATCAATCAAATACATAGCTTGTGGCTGTTCACCAACAAAAGTTCTAATTCTGTTCTCAGCTTGCTGATCCTGTGATGGCGTTCCTTTTGATAAGTTCGGTGTTGAATTTAAAGTGTCCGTCATATCTACACTAGCGGTATTAGTGGTGATGACAGTAGATTTTCTAAACCAATTGAACATAATGTAATTATCTAGTAATTACTGAGATTGAATTGAACTCACGTTAAAATTTGTTTGCTAATCATCTTCTCTCTCCACGAAATATCTTAAACCCTTTGTTTAAAAAGGGGAAATAATCGCGAGATGATTAGATGGTCATGTGACTTAATTGATTAAGGGCTCTCTTTCTTCTTGGAAACACACACATAAGTTTAATTGTGTTTTTTAAAGGATCTTCGTTCTCTCTAGAATGAGAGGAAGTAATAAAGTTACCAAATATTAATATATATATATATATATATATAATGTTAGAGATTAAAATGCAATTCCCTCTTATTTGTATATCCACTTAGCTGAAATTTGTTATAGCTATATATAAAAATAGTAAAATGAAGATCCACTTAGGCTTATTATCATTCATTTCAGCTTTCAGATTATTAGAATCCACATCAATCAACTTCAAGAGTTCCAATGACATCCAGAGTATCCCCTTGATCAACTACGGAGACTTCTTTGGTATTGAAGTTGAAGTAGGTACACCTCCTCAAACCATCCAATTATTACTTCATACTGGCTCAGACCAGACATGGATACCATCTGCTAATGACGCATTATGTTCCAAAACAGTAATCGATTCCAACAAAAAATTAATTGATAAAGGGAAAGAATGCATCATTTATGGTGTCTTTGATCAGAAGTTGTCCTCAACTTCTAACATTACCAAAGAAAAATTCTCTGTTCAATACTTTGATGAATCAAGTGTAAGCGGTACTTTAGTCCATGATGATTTCAGAATTGGAACTTCTAATAACTACAACAACATTCTTATTCAGAATGCCCAATTTGGTTACGGTATGGATGTTAAAGGCACTAATATTGGTGTTATGGGTTTGAGTTTATCGTCATTCCATAAAGTTGGAAATTATCCTTCCTTTGACCATGAAAATATAGTTTTTCAAATGAAAAAAAATGGGTTGATAAGCAGAAATATATTTAGCATTTGGTTGAATAAGCATCAAACCGAAACTGGTAGTATTCTTTTCGGTGCTGTTGATCTTGAAAAATATTCAGGAACTTTAAAATCTCTTAAGATGATCAATAATAATGAGAAATACGATACTCATGAACCCCCATCTGATTATAAGGTTGTTATTTCTAATATTTTCATGAGAACTCCAGATAATTATGATACAACTAATAATGAATATGATTTCTTTGAGACAATAGAAGGATACAGTGGTACTTATATTAGTGCTATCTTTGACACTAGTTCATACTTCACGTACTTTCCAGAAGAAATATATAATACCATTTTGAGTTTTCTCATAGGTTATACTATTGAAAAGGATGGTTCTGTTTATATCGAATGTTTGGAGACTAAGAAAGTATCAGATATGTTTGAGTTAATTCTTAAATTCGGTACAACGGTAATATCTGTTCCATTTGACTTCTTAATAGATAAAACTACAGAAACTTCTAAGATCAAAGGAATCTATTACTGCAAGTTGACCATCAAGCCGCTGATTGATATTAAAAATGAGGAGAAGATTATCTTTGGCCAAGGGATTTTAAGATCAATGTATATGGTGTATGATCTTGATAAGTTTGAAATCTCCATTACTCCTGCTCGTTTCGATTCAAATTTTTCCAACATTGTCAACATCACGTTGCAGAATGATTTAATCAGTGATCCAGATGGTCCAATTGATGACAGTTTGTTACCAGATGTTTATGATCAAAAGATTGATTTCATTCCTAACACAAGGGATAATGGATTTATGAAGCCTTTGAGAAACGGTGCTTGTTTTAAGCAAAGTATTTTAGGGTTAGTGGTGACAGGATTCGTTATGATGACACTCCCTTTAATTTGAAATAGTGGCGGCTAACCCTCTTTGTATTTGACGCACTAGCTTTTTTTTTTTTTAGGAGAGAAAATGTTAAAAAACGAAGGCGGGTTAAAAAAGAAAAATAACATAACTATATAAAATTTATGTGTGTAGTTTGTTTGAATGAGATCTACAATTAATCTAAACTTACAAGATTACGAAGAAGGGACCTATTTTTTTTTGAAATCATACAGCTTCTACCGAAGATAGTGTCTGAGACATAGAAATATGAACAAGTAAGACTTTTTTTTTTTAAACACTTTGCGCCCGCGTGGTCTACTGATCAAATATACTAACAAGTTTTCCCCCTCCAGCAATCATAATAATAATAGTACTACTAGTAGTAACAGTAATAATAACAATAATCATCAAGGGGATTCGCCTCCGTTATTCAACGCTGATGATGGTTCTTTAACCAGTGCTAATACTTCATTTGTTGTTTTTCAACAACCTGGAAGAGAGTCTGAGAACGTTGTCTACAGTTTACCATGGTCCTTAAGGGCTCCATTTTTTCCAAGATTACAGACAGAACAAAGTCAATCAGAATCTCAATATGTACAACCTGCTCAAGAAAATAACAGGTCAGAAAACGTCAATCAAGAAAATACTTCATCGCCACGATTCGATCCTCATACACAGAGAAATATGTACGTTTCAGTCACTTATATGTATACTCAGGCTCAACTTGTGAATGCCAATACCCCAGAAGAGCGGGTTATTCCCCTAGCAAGAACAGGAACTATACTACTAAGTGTTCCAGACATTCCAGCTAATAGATCGGACTCTGAGATTGGTCAATTGGTGGAGTTTGCTGCATCTATTGCTCTCAGTGCGATTGCAGCTAATGGATTGACTAGAAATCAAGGAATCAAAGTGGAGAGTTTTGAAAAATTTGAAATCATCGCTCGTGATCAGACTCAGGATAACAATACCTGTCCTATTTGCTTTGAAGATTACTTGTTTGAAGACAATGAAGTTCAAGTTGATGAAATTGATATGGATAAACTTGGAGATAAAAGGAAAAGAACGAAAAAAGATGATGATTCTCTAGAAGAAAGACTTACCAAGAAGGCTAGACTATCAACTAATGATACCCCACAAACAGAATCTGTAGACACAGATTTGCCCAGCTCCTCTTCTTCAACCATTAGACCATTATCAAATCTTAACCCATTGACAGGCAACACAACACAAACACATATTTTTAATGAGCCAAAGTATATACATGTTGCCATCAGACTGCCCTGTGGACATGTTTTCGGTAGAGATTGTCTATATGAATGGTTGAAAACCAAGGACTCATGTCCCTTATGCAGAACAGTTGTCCATAAAGACATACATCAAGTCAACGTACCTGATCGTGTAACCGTTCCAAACATCGAATCCTTTTTGAGTCCCAGTACGAGAGATAGGCCTATGGTGGTGAACTTTGATAGAACTGCACTTACTTTAACGGTATCACCAACTGGCTTGGAGCCTTCAGCTACAGAAGAAACAGCCAACAGACCGTCACCACAACATGTTTCGATTCGTCCACATGTGCATTCCCCCTTTAGACCACAGAGAAGTGTTCGTAATGACGAAGTTCGTGAACAATTAGAAAATCTCAATCGGATCAACACAGACTCTTTGTTCCCAGCTGGAGTTATGAGTAGAAGAAACAATAGAGGAGACAATGTTTTCCAAACCGAAGATCTTTTCGACCAACTAACTGGACCACTTTTAGGTGAAGAGTCCGAATCATCAAGAATATTAAGAGAACGAATCTTGGAAAGATTGAGTCAAAGACGAACACAAATCATGTCAAGAATGAGAGGAAGAGATACCAGTAGTAGGAGCGGTAGTGGTGATGATAGTATTAGTAATAATAATGCTACTCAAGAAGAAATGGATAGTTTGAATGAATTAGGTACTATCACTGAAAACGTCTCTGGTTCAGGGGATGATACTGAAGCTTCTCGTTCCTCTTCTTCGTCCTCCTCTGGCCGTAATCATGGTGAGTCTAATAATGATGGTGGTGGATCTGCTGCTCCCAATGAAGATTCGACTGGACAAGGCCAGGAATAAATGATCATGTGCTAGCTAGAAGGGTTTATTATATTTATTCTTTTTATTATCTTTTCTAAATTGTAGCGACTTATCACGGGTCTTCAAAAACTTTAATAATTAAAAAAGAATAAATAATTTTTAAAAATCTATTTCAGATCAAAATATTCCATTTTAGGATATGTATATATATCTATACCAGCTCTTATCACACATACTTGGCAGATATACATCTAGCAATAGTAGCAAGATTTACTTTTTACAACAAAGCTCTTCCACTTTAAAAATTCAAATATTATGTATTAAATTAAATATATCTCTAGATAGATCCAAAGGACATTTGCCATAGTCGATATTTAGTAAAGAAAAAAAAAGAATTAGACAAATAAATTCAAATTAAATTTAGTAGGAGGGTTGTAATAAACAGCAAATTTCAATGAAATAGAAATAAAGGAAAGCAGGGATGCTTCAACAGATAAAACTGCTTGAGACCTAAGTGGACTTTTCGTGTTGAGTGGAGACTCTTTGCATGGCAACAACAAAATCTTCTAAAGATCTTTGTTCTTGCTTTTCCTTGATTGGCTTACCGTTCATGAATCTGTCGAAAGCTTCAGATTCAGACATCAAGTAGTAAGCACCACCAAGGACACAGAAGACACCGAAGGAGAAGATCCAAACACGGACGACAGTAACAATGTCGTTCCAGTTTTGAGACCACCAACCGAATAAAGCAAACATAGTGGCAATGACGTCGACAATGAAGACGGCACCAGCTAATTGCCAAGATGGAGCAGAAGACCAGAATGGACCAGCAGCTCTGGTGATGAAGATCAACCAGTTTTCAGTTAAGGAAATTTGTAAGAATAAAACACCGTCAATAGAACCGAAGTTTTCGATAATACCACCCTTTGGAACAAACATAGTGGTCAAAGTAATCCAGGTACCAATAGCTAAGATAATACCCATGATGATAGACATACCCCATAATCTTGGTAAGTTCCACTTAACTGGCTTTGGAGCGTATGGAGCATTGTCGTAAGCAATAGTCAAGGTGGCAACATCGGCGAAAATAGCAATGAAAACAACCAAGTCAATGTTCAAAGATTCATCCAAGATAGCAATCCATAAACCTAAGAAGATTTCCAAGTGTAAGGATAAGGCAATACGGTAGACAACGTAAGAGTACATTCTGTGGAAAATTTGACGAGAGGTCTTCAAGGCATCAATGATGGCAGATAAACCTGGAGCAAGGAAAACAATATCGGCAGCAGAACGGGCAGAGTCGGAAGAACCTTCAACGGCAATACCAGTGTCGGCCTTCTTTAAGGATGGAGCATCGTTAACACCGTCACCAGTCATGGCAACTAAGTAACCTCTTTGTTGTAAGATTTCAACAACATTGTACTTGTGTTGTGGGAAAACTTCAGCGAAACCATCAGCGTTTTCAACGAAGTCAGCAATTTCGGAACCTGGCATGTCACCGGCACCACCTAAACCTAATCTTTCAGCATTGTAGATGTTGGTACCTAAACCTAATTGTCTACAAGTTTCCTTAGCAATACCAACAGCGTCACCAGTTAACATCTTGATTCTTAAACCTAAAGTTCTGGCTTCGTTAACAGTCTTAGCAGTGTCGTGTCTTGGAGGATCCATACATGGCATAATACCTAAGATTTCCCAGTGACCTTCACCTCTCTTTCTAGCAACACCTAAGGATCTGAAACCTCTGGAGGCAAATTCGGCAACCTTTTCTTCGTAAGCTTCGTGGATTTCTTCTGGGATTGGGTGGTCTTCTTCAACAGTCTTCAAGACGAATAATGGAGCACCCTTGACACAGATGATTCTTTCACCAGCTGGGGATTCAACTAAAGCAACAACCTTCTTGGAGACTGGGTCGAATGGGTGGAATTCAATAACCTTGTACTTAGTCAAAGCAGCCTTGGCACGTGGGTATTGGGCAAGAGACTTCAAGAAAGCCTTGTCAATGGCATCAAGACCCTTCTTCTTTCTGGCAGCAGCTAAGGTGGCAGTTAACATAAGGTCGTCAGCATCAACACCGGCAACAGTGTATGGTTCGTGTAAGGAAAGCTTGTTCTTGGTCAAGGTACCGGTCTTGTCGGAACACAAGATTTCAACACCAGCTAAGGATTCAATGGCAGATAACTTTTGGACAATAGCTTGCTTCTTGGCTAAGTAAGCAGCACCGACAGCCATGGTGGTGGTAACAACGGCTGGTAAACCGACTGGGACACCGACAATGGTAATGGCAAGAGTGTAACGTAAGATTCTAACAATACCGTCAGATCTGTAGAAACAGGCAGTCCAGACTAATAACAAGGTAACAATAACAAGAACTAACAAAATAGTACCAATACCGTTCAAAACTTCAGTGAAATGACCAGAACCACCAGAAGCCTTGTTGACTAAGGCGGCAGCACGACCAACGAAGGTGTTATCACCAGTAGCAGTAACAATCATGAAAGCTTCACCTCTCTTGATAGTGGAAGATGAGAAAACAGAGTCACCAAAGTGCTTGTCAACAGCTAAGGATTCACCAGTAAGAGCAGATTGATCAACTTGTAAGAAACAACCTTCGGTAACTAAACGACCATCGGCTGGAATAACGGTACCATCTTCCAATTGCAAGATTTCACCTGGAACAACTTCATTGGCTGGGATTTCAACTAAGTTACCATCTCTGATAACAATGGCGGAGTGAGCAAGAGTCTTCTTTAACTCTTCAACAATAGAACCAGCTTGGTATTCTTGGAAGAAACCAACAGCAGCGTTAAGGAATAACAAAGCAATAATAACACCGAAATCAACCCAATCTTCTAAACCGGCAGCTAAGACAGCGGCGGCTTCCATGACGAATTGAATTGGACCAATGAAGAACATGACAAACTTGATGAACATGTTTTCCTTTTCTTCAGCCATTTGGTTTAAACCGTACTTCTTTCTTCTCTTGGTAACTTCATCGGAAGTAAGACCGTGAGATGGGTCAGTTTGTAATAATTCTTCTGGAACTGGACGAGCTTCACCAGCAACTTCGTCATCATTTTCTTCTTCGAGTTCTTCACCGACATCGGATTGTAACTCTTCGATCAAAGCATCGATGTCATCATCTTCTTCTTCTTCTGGAGCAGTTTTTTCGACCTTTTCAACGGTTGGTTCGTGAGAAGACATCTAGTTGGTTAGAATTTGTTAGTATTTTTTTTGATTTGTTTATTTTTTTTTTTTGCTTCCATTGGAAAATGACTTTCAGACAATTCCGAAATCAGTTACCAAAAGAAGGGAGCTATCACTTACTTTGTAGATGTTCTTGTAAACCAAAAATTGAGACAATGATCTTTTAAATTACTATATTCTTGAGTCCAATCGTATGGAGGGTTGAAAACAGGAATTCCACTTTGTTTTATAAGATTTTGGCAAGCTCTCCAATCTTCAAAGTCCAAATGCAGCCATAACCAAAAGAGACAACAGATGCCCGTCGTTCATTGGGTCAAACGATCTGCAGCTTTCCCATTTCTGTTGCAATTTTTTCCTGTTTTTGTTTGTTGTGGTAACCATCGTTCTTTTACTGCATGAGTTTGTTTTGGTTTTTCTTTTTTGCGCAAATCCTACACACGGTACAGTTACTGCCGGCCGGTTCTAACTTCCGACAAATCATTACTGCTGGCACTGTAATTGTGCGTAACAAAAAAAAGGTAATTCCTACTGTTTACCTTTTTGGAAACTGCGTCTCCCAAATAGGAAGAACGAACAAGTGCCAGCTTATGTACGGTTCCATAGTGTGTATAGTTGATACTTCTTAGCAAGCATTTCAAGAAAAAAAAAAAAAAACTCTCTATATTGCGGGCACAGGCTGGTTTTTTCCTACTATGGTAAGACTTAGTAGGGCTCAGGTCCACTCTTCATTAGTTTCTTCATTCCTGTCGCTCTAATAGATAGGTTCCTTTTATCTTTGTTTTATGATCTTTTTTTCTTCAAGAATTTCTGACTTACTATCTTTTTACAAAAGAAATACCTGACAGGTGAACATTGCTCTTTCTCTCGTTTGTCCTCTCTAGTATTGGTCAATACTAGCCGATAAGAACCAAACGAGGACAAATTTTAGGCAATTCAGGGTTTTTGTTGTTATATAAAATTCATAGATTTTTAAAAATATTTAATTTATTGGGTTATCCTAACCTTCCGTTTAACCTCATTTAAAGAATACGAAGCATAGCTTTTAACCAATAACAAATTTGTTAACCTTCAAATTTATTTCCCCTATCTGTGAAGCTCACATGTGCTCCAAGTATAACTCTCGTTCATAACAACCTGTAATAACTCTATACGATTGGACATCATCAGTACCATGAGTACCATATGAGACTTCTCTACCCACTTGAACTTAATCAACTGTCAACTGGTTTAACATATAACCAGAGAACATCATGACAGTTTTGCAAAATCACATGAGTTCCAGATTTGGTAATCCTGGTCTTTTTTTTTAGGTGAAGAACGGGATTAAAGTCTAACCGACGGCCCTGTGGTCCTAACCACTTAATATGGTTAGTGCAAAAATAGACCTCAAATGTTCCGCGACATATATATTTTGTTTTGCGCAAAAAAAAAAAATATTTGGTACCAAATACGTCTGTGTGTAATTACCAAAATCGCTCGGACCTTTTATTTCCAATGCAAAGTCTAAAGTCTTGACTTTTTTATATCTTTCAAAAGAAGAAAGAGAAATTTACGCAAAAAGTAAGGATTGACAAAACCGTTATCATATGTATAAAATGTTCGATCCGTAGAAGAGCATCAATATTGACTCGGTCGTGCGAATTTTATACTTGTATGGGACAGGTGACGTATGTTGATTACAGCTTTACAAGGCCTTCAAAATATCCAGACAACATCTAAATTTTTGATTGGCCAATGCTTAACACACATTTCCACTGGATCAATAACTCGGTTAATCAGTTTCACCCGATGGATTGATTTCAAATTCATTCAAATTTTTCACCAATATTTGTAAAATTTAATATCAAAGTCTTAAAGCACTTTTAAAACGTGGTCTTCTCTTAATTATTACTATTTTACCCCAAGCAGCTTGGCTTAAAAAAAAAGTAGCATTTGAAAAAAAGCTGGGCGTTCTCTCATCTAAAAATTTACGACTCAATCTTGGATTAAAGAAGCGAGAATATTCCATAGAGAGTTGGCCTTGGACCTTTTTTTTGACCTCTGTTGGATAGATTCTCTGATAAACATGCATCTGTCTAAAGATTAATAATTTCCTTTTTAGAAATCCCAGTGCCGTTTTCGAAGAAAAAGGACCATAAGATGTGCTTTCAACTAAATTTCGCAAAAATAATCTCTCGACTTGGAACTTTTACAGTTTTGATACTTGCTGATTTATGCGTCTAAAACTGCACGGTACAAAGATATTTGGCAAAATAATCGAAATTATACAATATTCCCTTTTGGGAACTTAGGTCCATCCGAAATAGAAAATCTATTTGTAATGTTTTTAAAACTTTATCCATGAATTCCTAATTGGGAGCAAAAACCCACACTTTCCAAAAAAAAAAAAGTACTTTGTAATCAAAAAGTACACCAGTACATGGACCTATTTCACTCAAAAGAAAAAAAAAAAAAAAAGAACAAACCCCTCAAACTGCGATGAGTTGAAAATTTGAAAAGTAAACAAACATTTGGATATTTACGTCATCGTAGTACCAAAAATTTCTCATCGTATCGGATTTGTTAATTTAACAGAATTTTTTTTTTTCCATCGGGTAAAATTTATTTAATCAACCAATTAACCGAGGTTTCCTTATTTTTTTTGAATGAATGAATTTTGTCTGATAACCTTATTAATTAACTCGATGCTTTTTCAATCATCAACTATGATTACTTGAGTGACCTTATGAAAAGATAAGAAATATAAAAAAAAAACTTGGTACGGCTGCACAAAACTGGAGATTGCCAAGCTTTCTGTTTTTGGCTTGCATGGTCTAGCCGTGGCTAATTTTTTTCACAGATAGGCTATTTTTGAAAGTTACTGTTGTTAAAATCTGCAAATTTTCTAGGGCATGTTTTTTCTTTTTTTTTGATTTAAAAATTTTGTGTTGATGGAATATGATATAAGTAATTAGACTAAATATAGTACCATTTGTAAATTTAATTGATCATACTCTTGGATTATTTATGTTACAAATGAATTCGAAATAAAAAAATAAATCAAACTATATATAGATATATGTTAAGTTATGAAAATTTTTCACTATAAAGAAAGCTTGTTAATATGCTAATAACTAAGTGGAATAAATTATATTTGGTGTGGGCGTAAGAAATTATCTGTACAATCAATAAACCTGTATTGAACAACTTCTATAAAACCTTAAACCTTCTTAGCTAAACTTTCACGTCAACTCAGCAATTTATGTTTTTTTTTTTTTTTTTTTTTTTTTTTTCTAAATGGTAAACTGAAATTGAATATTTATTTTTCAAGAACTTAATCTACGATTATCTGTTTAACCCATTATTTATATGTCATTTAATTTTTAATCAGTAATATAGATATCCCGTATAGTGAGCAATTTAATTAAAAATAGAAATTATAACGATCTGAAAAAGGTATAAATAATTTTATAATAATCTTGAATTAAAGAATACAATCTAGTTATATTAAAAAAAAAAAGAATTGCACAAGATAGGTCGATTTACTGAGAGTTTTCAAGGCTAATAAATTTGAATTTAAGATAGATTTATCGGATGTTGTTTAATATATAATAAATCAATTTATATATTATATGCATGTGCACATATTTATTTGAATCATATATTAATATATTTGTTATAGATATTATTGGTTACTGGTTATTTAAATTAATTAAAAATTTTAAACAATTTATATATTATTAATAATTTTAATAATATATATAATAAATTATTAATGCACTATAATAAAAAGTTTTTCAAAAAAAAAAAAAAAAAAAAAAAAAAAATAAAAAACGA
>JADIOT010002520.1:46312-69220 GCA_018343995.1 Waltiozyma sp. UFMG-CM-Y6624
TTTTTAAAAAAAAAAAAAAAAAAAAAAGAAAAAATCAGGACACTTATTTAATATATTTATGATTTATTAATATTATATGATATGGTATATCATATGACCACGTGATGTATATAATCAAGATGTCTAAAGGTTTTATATAAAACAAGTATTGATATATATATAATTATGTGACTCGTTTGATATACTTAAGTGTAAAAAGTCACTAAACACTAAAAATCTTGAATCCATCATTAAGTTCATTTAGATAAAAATTCAATAATATATATAACTCATATTCTATATACCATTAGAGATTTGATATTAAAAAAAAAAAAAAAAAAAGTTCATATTAATGTCTCTCAACACGTGCCAAAATATTCAATTTGATCCCCGCATTTTCAAATTAGATCCCTTCTTCTCCACTTATAATAATTTGGATTAATTATCATCTTACATATTAAGTTTAATAAAGATCTTGAAAAAAAACATTAAGTACTTCCCATTATGGTTCCCCCCCAAGTTATTTTCTATGACGTAATATTTATTAGATACCGTGTATATTACATAATAAACTTTTATATATATATATATATCTTGAATTTACGGATGTACGGAATTGTTACAATTGATATTTTCAGTAAAAAAAAAAAAAACAAAAAAATAAAAGAAATAAAATAATGAAAATGTGATTGATATTATTACTATTTCTTTATATTATAACCTATTTTAACCGTTTGTCAATTATCTAAGTTTGATTTAATTTATAACGACGTAATATATATATATATATATATATATAAGATATCACGTGACACGGTTTTGAGCTCAGCACATTAAAAAGTTCCATATTTCTATAGATTTGTTCAATACAAATAAGGATATAAGGATGTTTATTTCGTTGTTACATAATAAGTTGATAAAACGTGCTTAAAAAGGACAAAGGAAAAAAAAAAAAAAGAAAAATCAAATTCATTTTAAAATTACCATTTGAAGTTGATGGATACTCAAAGAGAGAACTGTGAATCCATAGTTCAACATTCGTAACCATGTAGACCAGCCAATGGAGTCGGTATCGTTTGAGTGTGTATGCTTTGAAACCAGTTGAAAGCACAAGTAATCGCAATAGGAAGTATTCATGCATGTAGAGATATATGGGGGGGGGAGGGGGAGGGTGAAGTAATGACTTGAGAAAGCTGCACACCCTTAATGCATTCTGTTCACAGGAGAAGCAGTCTCGATTTCATCACCCTGAGCAGAGTAGACAGTTTGTCTTGACTTAGGAATATAGTAATCGTTGGAGCTTTCGTTATTGGTGGAGTCGTTAAGCTTGATTAAATCTTGTTCAGATGTTGTTGTGGATTGAGACAAAACGCCTTCTTTGTTCATCATTCTAAACTTATCCGTTCTAAAACCATTATATAGGACAAAAGTTCTCTTAGTGGTAATTGAAGCAGCGACAGCAGCATTTGTAATTGGTTTACTGGTAACAGTAACAGATAACTTGCATCTAGCAGAGGTTTGTAAAGTCTTGATTAAGATAGCTTTGGCAGACATTGTATTTATAAGGGGTTGTTGTATTTTTGTATAAGAATGTAAAAGTCGAAACTTATGAATTGATGTGGTTAAACATTTCAATTGAAGGTCTGTAGAAATTAAGATGAAGAGAAATCTGAGTGTATTTATATTTTATCCTGTTGATATCTTAATTAATATGAGTAGATCCATCATCATCTCTGCCTGTTAGGTTCTTGGAGTCATCGCTAATCTGAACTGGACAACCGGAATTTCCATCTTTAGCCCAGAACCGCGCACATGCACCCGATTTGCTTTTATAAAAATTTTTACCCCGGACTATTCACTTATCTTGCACCTAATTTCACAGATGCTTCTGCCCGAAAAAGCGCGGGTTTCTTCTCTTCTTCGCAGAAATGGAATTTTATTAAGTCAGCTGACATAATCTTAGAATTGGCTGTGTGTCACAAACATGTCATGTTAATCAGTTAGCTAACACATGATGATTTTTTTTGACAGATTCTTGTCCATACGACAACGTTGGAGTAAAATCAATTTAAATCTTGAGGATTAAACTTATACGGAGATATGGACCAGGCTACATTTATAACCTACTAATAATATTATTTGTGATTTTCAGTGTATAATTTTTATTCGACTTATCAAATTTGTAAACTCGTTGATTTGAAATATCCAAGTCAGCTTTTTATTTCTCGGCAATTTTTCAATATCGTCGTCACCACTATAAATATGAAACGATAAATCAGGAGACATTTATGCTAGTACAAAGACTATTGAACTTAAATTCAACAGGTATCAAAAACAGAATCAAAGCCTGGAATTTTTTTTTTGTTTGAAAAAAAAGGGGCAACTTAAGGCCGAATCTTACGTATTATGTAATATAGATGATCCTTTGATTTCATGATTTAAATGCATATATATATGTCTAATTCAATATTGTATTCATTTTTTTTTTTGGAAATATTTCATCATTGCTAATGATATTATGCGTCTATTATTTAACATCTAGTTAAGCTAAAACTTAATAGTAGCATTATTATATTTGTATTTATGTCTTATCCTATATAATTTAAATGATTGATTGATTTGCTCTTGGATGGAAGTGGCGGATTAGAACCTCTAAGTATTTACCTGGGTGTAACGGAATGAAAATCTCTCGGACCTCAACACTTGGTTTTAATTGACAGAAAGACCAATGTAATTAACGGACTGATGAGGCGTACCTCCAACAGAGACCTTATCTTTCATACTATCAACATTTTCATCAGCATTGTTTACCTTTTCTTCTTCTTCTTCATCTTTATTCTTGCTACCTTCAACTTCTTTTTTTTCAAGGACAATAGGATCTTCAGGCTTTTCCAAATATGGCGCCTTCAACCCTTTTAAACCACAAGCACCCAAATAATTCCCATTCGGTCTACGTCTCTTTGTACTGACCTGATCCATATTGGTATATTCATTAAATCTAACATCTTCCTGTTCAAAGCTCATGAATTCTCTTCTTCTCTTGAAGAAATCTTCAGTCTTATCCTTAGTTAAACCCACGTCCACACCAGCTTTGCTCTGCCAATATAATTTCCACTGCTTCGTACGTGTTGTACGTGAATTTTTAAGCAATGTGTTGGTTTGTACTGTGTCATGTAAGTATTCAATCTCTTGTAAAGAAGTTGCTGGTTCGTCGATTATACGTTTTGCTATTGTTGGATCATAATATGGGAGTCCTGTTGAGGATTTATGTCCCTTTAGAGATTTGTTAATTGGAATATGATTGGATGTCCGTTTAGATGAAGATGTTGAGGCTGAGTTTGAGAGGTTTGAGGAGCTGCTGTTGGATGAAGAGAGTAATTGAGAGACCAAGGATTTGTTGGAGAATTGTTTGGATGATGAGCATGAGCTTGAATCTCCACGATATTGAGGATGTGTGGCCATACTGGAGAGTTCGAGGCCACCACTTATACCTTGTCCTGGTAGAATTTGGGTGGTTTCACCAGTTCTGGAATTGTTGAGATATTCCATACGTTCTTCCTTTGTTGGTTGTGGGGTTATTGGTGTGGTTTTGACATGTTGATGAGGATTCAAACCTGTGGATTTGACAGATGCAGCAACTGACTTGGTTTGCTGAGATGAAGTTCCTACTGTAGACTTGCTCTTGATGAAACTAACAGCACTAGGAAACACTTGATCCTTCTCCGTGAATCCCTGACTGATCACGTCATCTTCCCAATAATCATCCACCACTCTAACACCCTTAGCAATCAACTTACATCCAAAAACCATATAAAGGTTCTTGACATTGATCAAAGAGATCTGTCTTGACTTCAGCTTGGAGAGCCCCAAAGAAGAACTATCCAAGAACTTTCTCTCTTCATCAGTGGCATACAATCTGCGTAATTGTTTATAACGTGTGAACATAACAAAAGCATCTCTGATCTGAAGAAACTTGGCAATTTCAGTACTGGCAGCAAATAACTCCTTCCCACGTCCTGGCAATGTGAAAGTATTGATTAGCCATTTTTTTCCATTAGTTAAGTGTCCATTAGAAGTGATCTTAGTTTCGCCTTTGTTATCAGTTTCTGAATATTCAAACTTCCGTGGGTCGGAACTTTCGAGGACAGTAAATTTGCGAATCACAGGATTACGGATTTCCAATTGTTGTTGTTGACGACTCTTATGCTTGGCTGTTGGATCCAATGTGGCTAGGTAAGATTTCAAAGCAAATTCCTTATGTTCTACTAACGTTTCATTGAGTACTTTAATGAGGGTTGGTTGCGGTTGAGATGGTGTATTCTCTGGAAGATTGGCTTCAGATTCTGGAATCGTTGCCACATTTGGAGATGCCGGTATTGTCATTTTTAACTAGAATATATATTGTTAGTATTTGATAACTAATTGTTTAACCCTTTATCGTTTGATTGTGTGTAAGTGTTAGCTTTGTTTTGACTTTCAAATTTCGGCCTTGGCCCCCTACTTGCATTTTTCAAAAACACCGTATGAATATGGCAGACATAATATTATGTCAGCGGGGACAAAGCTCAAAGCTTTTGGTGAGTGAGGACAAAGTTTACTACATTGATTGTGAATTATGTTCATTAATGTCCATTTCTTTATAAATAATTGCTTTAAAAATAAGTGTCAAACTAATATTGTTCCTAATATTAATCTTCCCTGATAAATCTATTTCCTACTGCTCAATATCAGTCTCAAAACGAGTACTACCAGATTCTTCAATAAAATTGAAATTTCTATCACCTCTTCCATTTTCGTCACCTTCACTGATTCTGTTATTGTTATTACTACTTCCTTTTATCTGCAAAACTTCCAGCACATCCATGCCTTCAAGATAACCCTCAATCCATTGGAAAAGATCTCTTGATGTCACCTTCTCAATATGAACAGAAGAGGAAGGGTTTTCAGAGAAGTAAGCTTCACATATTTGTAATAGATATGATGGAACCACAGCCAATTCCTCATTATGAGAGATCAAATAGTCAACCACTTCAATAGCCAAGTAATAGTTTTCACCTTCATTACCCTTAAATGCATCCATATATGTTTGAGCAGGATTATTCGATGCAGATGAGGCGTTGGAGCCCTTTCGAGTTGATGTAGGTTGTGAGATAGAGTTAGGATCTGCATATAATATGTTTGGAGAAAGAACAGTTGCCAAGTTATGAATATCCATCTTTGATCCATTGGTCTCATCGAGATGAGCAAAAGATGACGCCCACATAAAGAAAAACAGTAAAACTTCGGTCAAATCACGATATGTGCCTGGCAATAAAGAATAAACCAATTGAAAGAAAGTAGTTTTAAACTCATCAGCTTCTAATTTCTGTGATTGGATCCAAAGTTCATAAAGATTGAAAGTCAATAAAGGTGTTGGCATTTCACGAAGAAACTTCTTAAGAAGGGCAGATAGTTGGATCGGATTTTCAATCAGAAGGTTAGGAATTTTAGTTGGATCGGAATCCACTTGAGCAATCAAGTCCTTCAATTTTCTTAAATCACCATTCTTACGGAAAATACCTTCAATTGACATATCCTTCTGATACAAAGCAGTCAATAAGTCTTCAATGAGCATTGGAATCTTAATCTTACAAGGACTATTACTTTGCGATGAATCAACTCCTGTCTTACTTGTGAGTTCTTTCAACTCTGAACCAAATACTTTAACTATTGAGACTGACTTGGACTTACTTTCCGAACCAATTCCTCTCAATTTATCCCAGAAACTTGGTTGCTTCTTCAGCTCAATCAACTTGTTGTAATCAACGTCTGACTGTATGTCCAATCTTTTGTTGAAAGACTTTAAAAGAATAACAGAAACATGGGAGATAACAAACTTTTCATTTTCGGTCAATTCAGAGTAATACTTCACATCATTGGATTGGTTACCACTATTGGAATTCTTGTTTACCTCAATCGAATTGTGAATACTTGGAGCACCTCTCATTAATGAGTTAGAGGTGGATCTTATATCCTTTGTTCCTGGGGCTTCTTGATGTGGGTCATGATATTTATAAGTGTGTGGTCTTAACTCTCTAGCGTGTTCAGCAGCAACAATCCTGGAAATATCATCAAGTGTTAACACTTTTTGAGTATTGATGAAGTTGGCTGCTCTTTTGAAGGAACCTTTACTCAGGCTGGTATTTCTTAAAGGCTCATCTTCAATGGTGATTTTATGCTTGAGGAGATCATCTCTACTCAGGTCAGCAGATTCCATAATGATAGATTTTCTAACAGATGCACCAACAGCTTCATTAGAGTTTGAAGAGATATCTTGAGTTTGTCTTGTTGATTTAAGTCTTTGAATTTCATTTAAAGATTTCATGTAACCTTCTTTTACGTTGCGCTCAGCATTGACCGGAAACGAGCGAGTTTTGGCTTCATTTTCAAAAGTTACCTTGGATCTGATGATAGCGATCTTTAAGAGATAGATCAACTGCAATAGTTTGGAGACAACCTTAAATCCATCCTTAGCTTCTGGGACATTGACTGCGCATTGGACACATAAAGCAAGATCACGTCTTTCGTCAAAAGAAGCATCAGCAACATCAATATAATTCAATAAAGCCTTATCACAGGAGTTGCATTTCAAACAATCAATGTGCCATCTATTGCTCTTGTATTGTAGACATTCACTTTCAATGTTCTTATGACAGGAAAAGCACAATTCTGAAGCTTCGATAGTAACACCAAGACAATCCATAACATTTTCGGGAACTTTGGAATGATTAGCCACCTCTAGCAAGAACTTGTCTAAAGCATTAGTGGAAGATGTAGATTTATCAAACTGAAGAGCATTGTGCAACCCATATCTTATAAGCAACTTCAGATAATGGGCCAAACCAGTAGCAGCTGATAGAATAATATCTTGCTTAGCAGTGTCTGTTTGGGAAGAATTGGACCTAGCTCCATTTCTTAAAATGCTCAAATACACCATAATTTTGGCAGATAGGTTTCTAGGTTCTCTTTTTAATATCTGGTAAGATGATTTGTTTGGTGATGGTAATATTACTGCATCATTATCGATTTGCTCTGAGTCTGTATTAATTCCTAATCTATGAAGGACTTCTAAAGCCTTGAACAAGCACTCAATTTTAAGGACCAATCTAGTTGTTGTCTGAAGAGCACGCTCTTGGTCATTGATAGTGGCAAATTGTAACATATCTGAAATACAAGCGGCTGTCTTACCCTCAAAATCCAATAACACCTTCCAGATCTCCAGGATCTTTCTTGAAGATTTGGTCTCCATTCGCAAAAGCTCATCAGGAGTTGGATTGACATCTCTAGAGAGTTGAATATTTTCTGGAGTCGGATCAACCTTAGTAAAATATTGAGTGATACCGATCGATCTAGGAGTTATTTGGATATTCCAAAGCTTGTTAATCATGTAACATTCAACGTGCCACTTCTGAGTTTTACCACCTCTGAAGATCTCGACATATTGTTTCAAAATAGCAAACTCGCAGCCTTCACATCTATCAACGAAAAACTTGGAGAAGTGGTAATGACAGTACAAGCTACCATCATGGTTGAAAAACTCTTCCTCTGTATCAAACCTTTTCTTACAGATAGCACAACAGAAATGCTCCACGTCATACTTTCTTCCAAATATTGTGTAATGGGTACTGTTCAAGATCTTATCACAGACACAACACAACAAGCCACGTCTCTTGTAGAAATGTTCTTCACAAAGAGGAATCTGTTCACCTGATGGAGTCTGAAACGGAAAGTATTTTTTTAAAAATGGGGTGCTGCAGTCATGACAGCCAAAACATTCAAGATGATAACGTTTACCCAAAGCTCTAACTGATTTCGTAGTTATTGATTCTTTACATTTAGCGCATATGGGATTCGAAGAAGGCAAAGGACTGCGTGATTTAGAAACATTTGATGCACCTTTCTTATAATGGGATGCTGATGTGGTATTACTTCCTCTCATATTTTCACTTTCATTTGCTGTCTTTGTGGAAGTTGATTTTACCGTTATATTCTTCTTAGTCGTCAGTTGCGCAGGTGTCTGATGCTGAAGATTATGGCGTTGTTGAAGATGCTGATGCACTAGCTGTAGTTTATTCAAGCTATTACTTGAAGAAGAAGGAGGTATGTATTGCAGATATTGAGTGGACCCAGGATTAGCTCGTTTATCGAGGGTGTTTTGATTTTGGAAGGCCTCTATGGAGTTTGAAGATTCTAAAAAATGATTATTTATTGGCTGGGATTTCGTTAATCTATGTGTCTGACTATGGGTTTGACCACTTTCTTGACCCCTTTTTGTTGTTGTTGTTGTTGTTGTTGTCGAGAGTTTTTCAATCGGAATGGTGATGTTGGGGAATTTTCTACTGGCTTCATATCTTGAGTTCTTTGAAGCTCGTACGGTAACTGAGTCGGAGCCAGTATCAGTTTTTGTTGGACATGCGAAGACATACTTTCAGAGGGAAAGGTAGGCGGTGGAGTTGTCGCATTTAATTGAGGCGAACGTTGAAACTGCTGTTGTGTAAACTGTTTATGTCGTTGTTTGGGCGAACTGAAAGATCCTGGTATACTGATAAAGTCTGATCCCAGGGAGTCACCGTATCTAGACATAATATATTAAGATATTAAACTTGTCTGAAAATCAATATCTGTCCCTATGTAATGAAACTTTTCAAGAGGTGAAGTCTGTTAGCCGCTGAACTCTTGTGATGGTAATTAAATAATTGTACTTGAAATGCGTGATGATAAAGAAGCTGATGATTATATGCCACGAAAAAGATCACAGTATACGACAGTTTTGGATGTGGAATAAAACAAGATATGATGATCACCTGTCTATTATTATTAGTTGATACAGATTGTTCTCTATTGTCTGTTTTGATCCACAGTGGTTTTTCAAATTTAGAAGATTGTTGATGTTTTGAATTCCTGCGAATATTCCCCTAATAGGAAACCGTTGGAATTTTACGTCATAATTTTAGTTTAAACGCGCGCGTTCTGTTAATAAAGTGTAAGTAAGTCCAACTATAAAATAGAGAATAAATATAGATGCTTAAGAAAAACAATTCGGCCTCAAGATGTTATTATCCCTAATTTTAAACATAAAAATTAGTGAAAAATAATATATAACAGTTAAGATGTGCCAAAAGCAAGCCAAGTTTTTCTAAATCATGATGGCGCTATTATTGGCAACCTATGCGATCCTTGTCCGAGTGCAGGTGGAATGTATGGCATCGTTAGTTTCCTGTGCTTGTGATAACAAGAGCATATGCGGGTCAGGCAGTAGGTCCACAAATCAAAGTGTTACTTGAATTCTGTTTTGTG
The DNA here is from genome assembly GCA_018343995.1 of Waltiozyma sp. UFMG-CM-Y6624. Taxonomy (NCBI): domain Eukaryota; kingdom Fungi; phylum Ascomycota; class Saccharomycetes; order Phaffomycetales; family Wickerhamomycetaceae; genus Waltiozyma; species Waltiozyma sp. UFMG-CM-Y6624. The sequence goes on from JADIOT010002520.1 coordinate 55,628, forward strand.
TAGTGGGAATTAAAGAGCTTAAAGCTTGACTGAAAGTTACTTGATAATAGTCTGGAACACTCATTTCAAAACTTGTAACATTGGTAGAGAATCTTAACTCCCGATTATGTTAGAAGCCCGGTAAGTTATTGCTTCTATACAAGGCCTTTATCATGTGTCAAAAATTCTTCCACAACAATATTGTCTATACAGCTGTCTGTGAGCGCAAGTATCTCAGTATTGAGCTATTTCAAAAATTTATAACTATTCACATTTTTTAAAGCAACGCGTGTAGTTTACAGTATTGTTGGAGGAACCTCTAAAAATTAAGCGTCAGTTGGTTTCTTTAAATATTTCTTAAAATACACATCACATTAATTCATCTAAACCCTTATTATTTAGTCTCTTTGAGTACCTATCACGCCGATCAGTTTATCTTATTAACGACGTCTAGCACGTAATTGAGCAATCTGTCTTCCTGGAACAGGAACTCTAGCAGCAGGAGCAGGAGTAGATTGACCCATCATACTTGACCCAGGTATGGCGCCGCTATTTTGACCAAACATATTACCTTGGTTAGGCATTTGAGCAGCTTGGCCACTACCGAAACCAAAACCTTGGCCACCTTGATTAGGAATTGGAGTACCAAATCCATTACTACCACCAAAAGAAGATTGCGTTGGAACACTACCAAATGTGTTCGAAGTAGGAACAACAGTACCACCAAAAGCATTAGGGTGATTTGGAGCACCAAAACCGTTTTTGGCAGTAGAAACAGAAGCTGTGGCACCACCAAATGGGGTACTAGTACTAGTTTGACCAAAGCCAAATCCTTGACTTTGGGTGTTAGTTGAACCAAATGTATTTTGTTGTGGAGTAGAAGTTTGACCAAAGTTGAATGCTGAAGCAGAAGGAGGTGTTGCATTTGCAGTAGGATTATTACCAAATTGAAACCCATTGCTTGTATTTGTATTGCTTGGTAAGGCAGGTTTGGCAAAACTGAATGATTTATCATTCGTTGGAGTCAAAGATTTTGGCATGGTTGTAGCACCGAAATTAAACGGTGAATTAGTTGAAGGGGCGTTAGAAGCTGGAGCCGCACCAAATAAGGAAGATTGTTTAGTTTCAGAGGAAGAAGAACCTAATGTGGGCATGTTTGATGTGGATGCAGACTGATTTAATAATGGCTTTGTGGAATTACCACCAAAACTGAATGCTGGAGGAGCCGATGATTCTCTTGTTTGATCACCGAACTTTGGAAGGGATGTTGTACCAAAAGATATCTGTGGCTGGTGTCTTTTACGTTCGGATTCCTCTTTTTCTGCATTTGTTTCTGTAGCACCGACTCCACCAAAACTGAAACTTGGTGTTTTATTTTCAGTGAGAGTTGGTTTAGTAGTACCACCAAATGAAAATGCAGGAGTGGCAGCAGTACCATTCTCTGTCTTTTCACCGAATTTAGGCAAAGTGGAAGAACCAAAAGAGAAACCAGGTTTTGCTGTATCTTCTTTCTTACTTGTGGACAATGATGGTACAGATGTGGCACCGAATGAAAACGATGGCTTAGCTGATTCATCCTTCTTCTCTGCCGAAAAATTATTTGAGCCAAAAGAAAACGCTGGCACTGTTTGTTCATTTTTCTTTTCAGAAGGTGATGTGGTTGAGCCAAAAGAGAACGCTGGTTGATCTTTCTTTTCGGAAGCTGGTAATGTGGTTGAGCCAAGAGAAAATGCAGGTTGATCTTTCTTTTCGGTAGCTGGTGGTAATTTAGTAGAACCAAATGAGAAAGAGGGTTTCTTTAGTTCATCCTTGATCTCACTTGATAAGGAAGGTAAAGCGGTTGAGCCAAACGAGAAAGAAGGCTTAGATGAGGAAATGCCATCTTTGTTAGATGTCAAATTTGGTGAAATAGTAGAACCAAAGGAGAAAGCAGGTTTACTGATACCATCTTTCTTGTCGGTGGTTCCGAGTGAGAAACCAGACTTTGGTGGTTCTTCTTTCTTATCACTAGCAGAGCTTGAGCCACCACCGAATGAGAATGGTGGTTTAGGAGCTTCAGCTTTCTTATCATCAGCAGTCATAGATCCACCGAATGAAAAAGTTGTTGGTTTCACTGTTGTATTGTCGGTGGAACCAAATCCAAATGATGGTTTAGTTGATTCCTTATCCTTATCAGATGAAGTTAAGGTAGTTGAAGTAGAACCACCGAAAGAAAAAGCTGGTGACTTAGCTTCGTTCTTTTTGTTTTCACCAGTTGAAGTCTTAACGGGAAGAGCAAATGATGACGATGCCTTTGTGTCTGTTGAAGATTTTCCCTCTTGCTCTTCTTGTTTAGTAGCACCACCGAAAGAGAACAATGAGGCTGGTTTGGCACTATCGGTGGTTAATTCCGGTTTGCTGGCACTAAAAGAGAGACTAGGTTTCGTGGACTTTTCATCTTCACTTTTTTTACCTGAAAAGGAAAATGATGACGGAGCCGGTTTGGAGGATGATCCACCCATAGAGAATGATAGAGGTTTGTCACTTTTAATAATATTGGAAGAAGTCCCAAATACGAATGCTGGTTTATCCTCATCTTCATCTAGATCTGTAAGTTTAGTTGACTTAGAAGCAGTGAAGGTACCAAGAGAGAAACCTGTTTTGTTTTCATTCTTGGTTTCAGTTTCAGCCGTCTTAGATGTTGCTCCACCCAGACCAAAACCAAATATTGGTGTTTCCTTCGTTGAATCATCTTTAAGCTCTGTTTTTTCAGCAAATAAAGGCTTAGTGGTAGTAGTGGTAGTAGTAGTAGTAGTAGCTGCAGTAGTTGTTGGCAACAGATCTGATGTCGATGAGATCTTTGAATCATTGATCTTGTCATTGTTCAAGAAGTTGAAGCCAGGGCTTGGTTCAAGGACAATAGTATTCTTAGCACCCTTTAACAATTTATCAACTTCAGTATTATCATTCTTATGAAATTTAAGCTTCAATTCTTGAATCTCATTGTTCTCATAGTCTAGGTTAGCGGAGAAATCTAAATTCTTAGACGGGGTGGTGATGACTTCAGATCTAAATCTCTGTTTTTTTTTCAAAGGTTGCGATTGTAAGGTAGGTAATTCATCCGTTTGAATAGCAATACTTCTTGTCGCTTTACCGTTTTGAACAATGATATTAGAAGCCTGAATTCTGGAATTATAAACTTGTGACTGTCTCCATTTAAGTTTTTTCTTAAGAAGAGCTAGTCTATGTGATGGGTCCAAAGGTATCGTTAGCTTCCTTTGAAATTGATTGTGGTTATTTGCTATTGGACCATCGGAAACTTCAACCAGTTCAAGGGAACGTTTGGTAGAAACCATTTTCAAGATTTAGCAATATGCCTCAACTGGGGGAGGGGGGAAGTATTGCTGTTTGGTTTTGAACCCTGAAATGAGGAATGAAATTTTTATTTATTACAATTAATCTTTCCATTAAAATTGTTTTTATTTATTTTCCCGCGCGCTACATGAAATTGTTGTCTTTGGATCTCAAAGAATTTCTAGAACTAAAATTTGAAAGATTGGCTTATATAATCTTTCTGCCAGTATTTTACGGATTTTATTAAAACAACTTATTCTTTTATCGATCAATGCAGGAACTATACATGTATTTCAGCGCTTTTATAATATCTTTCTCTTCAATTCATTTCTCAAGTAGACCAAAGAATAACCTAAGACGAAACATAACACGACAACGAAAAACAACAACACCATCAACCACCATTTGACATTTTGAACATGACTTAAGTCCAGACCAGATCCATTACTATTTGCGGCAGCTTCAGTTTGAGTCTTCAATGCATCTAGCTTGTTAGAGAATTGAGCAACCAAAGCGTTCAGTTGCTTTGTCAAATCATCTGAGGATTCACCTGTAGATGGTGAGATGATCTTTTCGTTCTTTAAAGCTTCAAATTGAGTATCGATTGTAGAGCGGAGCTGGGCTTGGTACGATGAGATTTTAGAATCCAAAGATTGTAACTTGTGTTGAAGTTCTAAGTTTGCTTGAGTGAGGTCTTTAATGTGTGCTAAAAAAGCATTTGAGTCTTGAGATGACAATTCTTGTTCGTTAGAAGTAGTAACTGGTGGTTTGTCTGAAGAGGTGTCAACAACCTTTTTCACTATAACTGGTTGGTTGGCAAATTTGTCCATGTTTTCCTCAACTTCGGAAATAATACCTTTATAAACCTTAAGTTTTAAAATTTCAAATTGTTCGTGTGCAGATCCAGTCGAGGCCTTAGCAGAAATTTTGAAAGACTTAATATCAGATAAGTCAACTTTAGCAGTCTTGAAACAAATCCTGTTATCAATCTGAACAAGCAAATACTCACCCTTAGAATAAGAGATTCTCATTGTATTTGGAACCTGAGAGTCTTGATAATGAATCAAACACGATCCAAAGGCATCATTGGTGACTTTATCACTAGTCTTGATGTTCTTGGTACCGTCGTTAAGATAAGCATGGATAGCATTGGCTTTGGAACTCTCAGCATCAACGACAACGTTCAACCCATCGTAGAGACCACCATAGATAAAATCTCCATCTTTGTCCAATTTATATTCAGAGTTGAACAACTGTAAAGATAGACCAGAGCCAGTACGTCCAACCTGGTTTAGGGATCTGAAGATTATTTCAAAAGTCCACTTATCCAAATTTTCGAAAAGATTCTTGTTCACCAGGGAAGATTTGGTGTTTTGTTCTGGCGTCAAGATGATTCTTCCATCAAGGAATATACCATCGCCTAGGATATCCCAGTCAGTGATACCTAGAGAGTCCACATAGTCTAATTTGGAAAGATCCGGTAATGAAAGATGTGGAACAGTCAAGGATTCATCATGTTTGGTGTGCGCTGAGGTTAAAGACGGTAGAAGAAGTAATGATGTGAGGAACGTCGCCTTTGTGAGTAGCTGGGAAAGTGATAAAACCATTGCTTTTTGTACTGCTTTTTTTTTTTGTTTTTAACTTTCAGCCTGAAAGAGATATATTTAAAATCTGGTTATTTCAGTGGGTTGGAGGAGGGATGTTGCTTATTGAAGGAATTGAACTTTGACAGTTTGTTCACCGTGCTGTTCAAACAGTTTAAAATATTAACATAATTTTCCAGGCGTGGTAAAACTGGGATAACACGGGTAACCCGGAAATGCAATTTTCAGTGTCTATCTATTTTACACGAATGCTAAAGTCTAACCAAATACTTGGTTCAAAAAATCAGTGTTTGATCAGGAATATCTTTGAATTTAGGGGGATATAATATGCTTTTATATCTTTATTAATTTCAAGAGATCAGATATGCTGAAGTTTTAAATCTATAATTATTCCGGTTTTAATGGTGTGTTTCTTCTATAAATTACCAAATAAAAATAAAAATTAAAGGGTTCTGGAAAGGCCATATTGAAGCGTATCAATACAGGTGTAGCTTACACATTTTTAGGTTTCTTGGAAATATATAATAAATAGATATAAATATTAATTATTTGGGTTGTTAGTTAAATCTTTTTTTCTTTGAATGTATTCAATATTTCAAGCGTGCAACAATCAAAAAATATAATTATAAAACAATGTGGTAGCAAAGTTTCTTTATTTGGATGAAAGAGAATTAATGGCCATTTTAGGTAATAATCAAGCGTGGCCATACGGCATTAACTAATAATAACTTATTGCAAGAAACAATCGTACAACGTACAAGCAAATTATTAATAAATTAATATCAATAAATTGGATTTTTTTAGAGAGAGAGAGAGAAAAAACAAACAAACAAACAAAAAAACAAACCAATTAATGGCACTATATGTTCCTGTCATTATCGTAAACCATTGATCTCAATTCTCAATGAAAAAAAACCTAAGCTTCAACGAATCAAAGACCAGCTCCACACTTTTCAAACTACCCACTTCAACAATAGGTGAACATAGTTTCCATAAACATCCAAGCACCGCGAGTTTCTCTTCTTTAGAATCTTCAAATCCTCATTGGTTAAATCATATCATTATCACTGAGTATGGGTCTGAAACTGGAGCTGTCATTAAGCACCAGGTTCCGCGACGTATCCCTGGATCCACTAGTCACCATAATGTCACGTCCCCCCTAAGAGATTTACCAGATTTGCTTATATCCTATCATAAAAATAGCAAATCTCAAGAAATCAAGGATGATTTTCATTTGGTGATTCTTTATAAAGACTCTAATAACCAATATATGATAACACCACCTATTGCAAAAGATGGATTATTAGTGGATTTCACCATTAGTGAGGAGACTTATGATGAAGCTGGAAATAACTCTATCAATGAACTTGAAGATGATTCTGTTCTTTTTCTCTACACTTTGTCAAGAGCTTATTTTAGTGATGATTCTATCATGAAAGTACGATCAATTACATTTGCTATCACACAGAGATGGTTTGGGTTATTGAAAGAGGTCATGACTGAAGTGTTGACCAGTTACTTCAAAAGGCCAACATCACAAACACTAATACAGGCTTTTAGTAACTTGTCAGGTATTTCCCTTGGTAACCAGAGTCTAGCACTTCCACTTAATGAATTCACAATACCTGAAGCAATTGGCCCATACCTCTTAAAATTTCTTAAACAGCTTACAAACTCAATACCGACTCCATTGGCTAATCTTACAATTATCATACACACAGAAATTCAATCAGCAAGTTTCCTCACTGATTTCATAATTTCTTTGACTGGTATCTTCAATGGTTTCATGAAGTATGAGTTATACGATGGCATGGTGGAATATTATCCTGTTGTTGATATTTCTACTTTTGAAACTGTGGCCAATACTGGATTTTCTGACCCAAAGTTTAAAATAATTGGAACTCGGAATTCTTTGATTGGACAATTGAAATCTAGTTATGACTTATTCTACAATATTGATGATGCGTCTATGACTGTAGGCACTAGTTCGGTTGCATCAAACTGTGAAAAGATTCACCGGGTTTCATCAGATTTATCAATATTCTTATCACAACTTCATAAAGGTATCAAATTCTCAGATCTTTCAAACTCTCTACGATCATTTAATATTCAACAATTAATTAAACTAACAAAAATTAATAACTCTGAAGAGATAGCACTAAGGACATTATACTTGAAACTTACAAGGTCACCTACGCTCTTCGAAGAGTACTTCTCATTTAAATCAATTGAACTTATTGAATTAATTCTCACATATCTTACCTCAATAGATTCAGATAGTTGTGAATCTAATTCTACCTCAATCAACTCTTTAAATTCAATATGTTCGAATATTAAGAACAAATCAGACGCAGAACTGTTTTTTTCAATATTAAATCATTTCCCGACGTTCTCATTACACCTAAACACTTGCAAATCTCAAGACCCGATCTCTGATTTCTTTAAACCTTTGCTGTGGAGAACCAGAAGGGCATCATTTATTGACTCAAAGACTTCCAAATCTTACACAATCGATGACATCAAGATCCTCTTGACTATATTATTCCAGAAATTGACAATTGATTTTGAAATTGATCTAATGAATGAATTACTTACCAGTATCATTAATATTAGACTGTATGGTTCTGATTATAAAAGGTTTCAAAAGCTAAAAACTGAAAATATTTGCAGTAAGTCGGATTTAACATCTTTAAGTGAATCTGATGTTGTGACGAAGACTTCGTCTACTAACTGAAAAGTTAAGAATGCTGATTGGTACATATATATATATATATATATATATCAAAGATATAATATGAACGACAAGCACTATTTATAAATGAATAATTGCAAACTTAAATTTTTTATTTTTTTTTTTAAAAAAAAAGATCCTTCGAACATATAATTTAGAGAATATCTAGAAATAAAAAATCTATAGAGAAAGAAAGCAGCATCAGCTGCTGCGTTCGAGCAGAAACACATCCTTATTTAAACCCCCCATTGATAGCTGCATTGGTCACAGCATGAACAAAACAAAACAAAAATCCTCAAATTTAAGCGTTTAATTCAGAAATGATGGCTTGAGTGAATTCCTTTGTGGAAGCAGAACCACCGATATCTCTTGTGGTGGTCTTACCATCCTTGATGACCTTGTAGACAGCGTTAGAAAGCTTATCAGCTTCAGCGTTTAAGCCTAAGTGTCTCAACATTAAAGCGGAAGATAAGATCATGGCAGTTGGGTTGGCAACGTTTTGACCTTGAATGTCTAAACCAACGTGTCTGGAACCTGGTTCGAAGACGGCGAATTCTCTACCGTAGTTGGCACCTGGAACTAAACCTGGACCACCGACTAAGGCAGTACCAATGTTGGATAAGATGGCACCGTATAAGTTTGGAGTGACCAAGACGTCAAATTGTTGTGGGTTAGAGGCAGCTTGCATAGAAGCGTTGTCGACAATGATATCCTTGGTGATAATTTCTGGGTATTGCTTAGCACCGATATCTTGAATGGTCTTTCTGAATAAACCATCGGCTAACTTCATAATATTGGCCTTGTGGACGACAGTGACTTGCTTTCTACCGTTCTTCTTGGCAAAGTCAAAGGCGAACTTACCGATTCTTTCAGACTTGTGTTGAGTGATGATCTTCAAGGATTCAACGACACCTGGGACAGATTCGTGTTCTAAACCGGAGTATTCACCTTCGGTGTTTTCTCTGATAAGAACTAAATCAATACCTTCCAACTTGGTCTTGACACCTGGAATGTTCTTGATCAAGGTTAAAGAGGCGTAGATGTCTAATTCCTTTCTGAAAGCAACGTTAAGAGAACCTTGACCAGATCTGGAGACATCGGTGTGCCAGATACCCTTTAAACCAACCTTGTTTCTCTTCAAAGATTGGACAGCTTCCTTGACACCTTCCTTGGAGTCTTCACCGCCAGTGACGTTGACAGTTTCCCAGTCGATTGGCAATCTTTGGGATTGGAAGATTTCAACAACAGAGTCGGTGATTTCCTTACCGATACCGTCACCTGGGATCAAAGTAACGGTGTATCTACCACCGTACTTCTTTGGTAAAAGGGATTCGGCAGCTTGGGTGGCGAAGGTTCTTCTTTGGGCGTTGAAGGCAGTTCTGAGCATTATGATGGAGAGATTATGAAGATGGAATTGCAAACAATTGGAATATCTAAAACAGACAGAATTTTTCCCAAGGCTGCGTGTTAGAAGGTTAAGTAATTTCTGTTAATTAGTATTTTTCTTTTGCAGGTCGCTCTAGGTTTGATCATCAAGAAAAAATGAGGCCTCCAGCAATTCGGAACCGAACTTTTTTATTAGTTAGGCTCCTAAAGAAGAAACATTCGCGGGGATTTTTTATCAATGGCGACATTCGCAAAAGCTTCGGCTACCGCCTGACTAAGCAGGTTTCCAGATTCATGGTTCGCTTTCGGAAATACTTTCAAATATATACTTACGGTCCAATTAAACAAGAGGATTTAAAGGGTCTATATTTGGAATTTTTCGGGATTTAAAAGATCTATGCAATAGAATGGATTCTATAAGTATTAAAATTATAATTAGATAAAGGATACTTTACTAACACAGTTTATAACTCTGTCGTATAAAATTCCTAATAAAATCTTCGATTCTTCAATAGCCTATGAAGCGGAAGGTAAAAGACATAATTCGGAAAAACCGTCACGCTAATTTGACCGTAGGTTTATGACAGGACCTTGATTGCATTTCAAGACTGTCAAAGTTACACGGGCACTTTTCAAGGAGATGATAGGATGTATAAATCTTAGTTAAAGTGTAATAATGACCAAATGCAACATCAACTCTTCAGATAGAAATACATCTTTAAGTTGTGGAAATCAACTGGACTTCTTTTCACACCAATTGATTTGAAAACTATGGGTAAAATTATCAATACCCATCAATGGGATCAACCGGGGGAAAACCAATTTGTTTCCATAAACATTTTAGCAGACGAAGTGTCATACTATCGAACTCAAACGGATAAACACAGCAATTCAGATGAAGACATTCTTAAATTGAACACACGGAAGGGATTCACCACACTGACAAGTATTGATTACTCTCCAAGCAACGTAGGTATAGTCGGTGTTGGGCAAGGGGATGGATCAGTGAAAGTTTTTGATATCATTAACTCACAATCATCAGTCACAGAGATAAAACAAGAAAGACCAAACAATGCAATCACATTTAGTACACAAGGTTTATTAGCCGCCGGCTTTACTAAAGCTCGTAATGAGAATTCTCTTTATATTTACAATATCAATCAGTATTCTAAGACGGCATATCAAGAACTTTCGCAACCAACTTTTCAATTCATTCCAAATGAATCTGTATCTTCTTGTATTTTCTACAATGAAACAAATCTTATCGTTGGAAGTTCCAAGTTTCTTCGTGATATCGATATCAGAGTTTCTCAACCAGTATCGCAAATTTCAACCAGGAATGCATGGGGGATCACACCTGATCCATTCAACCATTACCATTTCGCCTCGTATTCTGAAGATGGAACTTTGTGTATGTATGATCGTCGTTCATTAGTTGACCCTTTGTTGACTTTTAACCAGGTATTGGGTGATACTACGAAGAGACGCACCAATAGTTTTGGGATCAGATATTCTACGAATAGAAGAGGTGAATTTGCTACTTTGCACAATGGTGAATTACTCAGAAGATGGCAAACGGGGCTGATTCCAAGCACTTCATCCAAGACTCTTAACGAGACCTTGTTTGTGGCAAATGTCAGAGATGTTCCTGCGAAGTACGACCGTGTTGTTTCCTTTGACTACTGCAAAGAAGACGTTGGGCTTACAATGGTGTGTTTAAGACAATCTGGGTCCGTTTATAAGATGCCCGTGACTGAGGGGCAAACAACGGTGAAGTTCAGTTCGTTTAATGACTTTTCCTTTGCTGGACTCTATGGAGCCTTCAATAAGTCAGTGGATAAAAGTCTTTTTGAAAGATTTCATAATACCAACTTGAATAGAAACTCAGATTTTCAACATCAACCCACGATTGATAAGCTGGAAGAATTGAACGAATTTACAAACAATGATGAAACTCAGCCACAGATTCAATTCAATTCGATCAATACCAACACTTCTGGGATAAATCAACACAGAAGACGTCTTTCATCTTTTGGAAATGACACGTTCAATGATGATTTCCGCAATGAAGAAGAAGATTGGGACGAAGAAGATTCCATTGGTTCCAACTCCGGCTTCTACACCATTTCACAAGTCTTAGAGAATGACATCAGTGTGATCATGAGAAGAAGAGCTTCTCTGGGCTATGGTACAAATTGTATTACCAACAGAGAAGTTTTGGACCAGTTGAAAACCATCGAAAGTAATGTTTTCTTAAGAAGCACCTGGAGATGGTTAGAAATCGCCCAAAGTTCTGCCGATTCAGGGTTGATGACTGCTGGAGATTTGGATTTATCCTTTGAAGGTGTATTGGGTATTTGGGAGGGTAACATCAGCAGTGCCACGCAAAATCAACAAAATGTTAAAGGCTCTAAACATGCTAACGATCAACTAAAGAGTAAAATCAATAAGATTTTAACCAGTTCTAGAAACTTGAAAAATATAAAACTAGTAAAATCTGAAAAAGAGCCACAGAGAAGACTGTGTATGCTTGTTGCAGGCTGGTATTTCTCTACTGAGGAATTAGATCAATTGTATAAGCGTCTCATCAAGGCTGAGCAAACTACTAAGGCTGCTGGTTGGGCTTTTTTCATTGGTGATATTCCCAAAGCAGTGGATATCTTGGCCCATGCTAGCTCCACCAAGTTAAAATTAATGGGGACAGCAATTTCCGGCTATCTGATCCAACAGAAGACAAATAAAGGCGATAATTTATGGAGAGATCAATGTCGAACCATCACTAGTGAGATTGAAGATCCGTATTTAAGGGCTATTTTTGGATACATAGCCGATGATGATTGGTGGGTTGTTTTGGATGAGAGCTCGATTCCGTTAAGAGAAAGATTAGGTGTTGCCTTAAGATGTCTCTCTGATTCCGATTTGAGTAATTTTCTTTATAAAGTGTCTCAACAGTACATCAGTAGAGGTGAATTAGAAGGTTTGATCTTAACGGGTGTTACCCCAAAGGGCATTGACTTGTTACAGAGTTATGTTGATAGAACAAGTGATGTTCAGACTGCTGCTTTGATCACCAGTTTTTCATGTCCTAAGTATTTCAAAGATGAAAGAGCTGATCATTGGATTGATTGTTATAGACGATTGCTTAATAGTTGGAAGTTGTTTTCAAAACGTGCTCGATTTGACGTTGCTAGAGTCAAGCTTTCCAAGAAATCTGAATTTGCAGAACCTACTTTGAAAACAACAAAACCTGGAACAACAGTTGCACTTCAATGCATCAAATGTAATAAAAACATAGCAAATCCACCAGCAACCAAAATTTCACCCTTAAGAACCTCAACGCAAACCACTCTCAATACAATTAGCTCAGTCACAAATTACGATCAATCGATCAATCAATTGACATCTCTTACAGCCACAGCCACAGCTGCCGCCACTGCCGCTGGCGCTGCTGCTGCTGCCAATTCCAAACCATCTTCTTCCTCATCTCTACGTACGCTGGTCACATGTCCACATTGTCATTCTCCACTTCCAAATTGTGCTATTTGTCTCTTACCATTAGGTAAACCATTGCCTTTGGATTTTCAAGAACATCAAACAGTTGAAGGTTTGAAATTGTCAGAGTTCAAAGAATGGCCTAGTTTTTGTCTCAGTTGTAATCATGGCATGCATGTTGGTCATGCTATTGAGTGGTTTAAAACTAGTGGCATTTGTCCTGTCCCTGGATGTTTGTGTTACTGTAATAATAAGTAGGCTTTTAAACTATATATTAATTATATTGTAAAAAATTTGGGTAGCCCTGAGTGAAGTCATGTGACAAAGGTCAGGGTCCTTTCCTCTGTTCAAGTTTTAAAGAAAAATTTCATCTGTTCAACCAATTTTCTTTTATATATATATATATATATTTGAAACGTAGAATCATGAATCAATACCCACGAATCATTATAAAATTTTGTACAAAGTGTAAATGGACACTCAGAGCAACATGGTATCAATCAGAACTTTTCCAAACATTTTCTTCAGAGATTGGTGAAATTTCATTGCAACCTTCTGAATCAGGAACATTTCAAATAATTACCTTTTCCGATGCTGAAGATCAAGTAGGTACCATTATCTGGGATCGTGTCGCAGATGGTGGGTTTCCAGACTCAAAGATTTTAAAGAGACGTGTTAGGGATATTTTATTTACACAAGAGAATCTAGGACATGTGGATAGAATAAAAGAAGGAGAAGATGGACTTTTGAAAAATGATGTGAATAAAGTTAAAAAAATATGTGAAAATCAAGAGGAATGTCAAGAGTGTAAAGAACCTGAACAAAGTTGTGAGAACTGAGACTGAACTTTTAACATTAGACTGGTCTCATAATTTAGTTTCCTACTCATAGAGAACATAGAGATTCTTTGCTACAAATTAAACAATTTTTTTTTTTTACAAAGCATGATGGTCAAATTTAGATTTGAATGAATAATATAAAATTTACCAGTAAACTTTAGGTTAAAACAATATAGACTGTATATATATATATAGACTTCTCCAAATTAGACGAAACCGGGGGGGGGGG